>VZUI01041589.1:0-153974 GCA_013401135.1 Cettia cetti | reverse complement strand
AAATAAAATAAAATAAAATAAAATAAAATAAAATAAAATAAAATAAAATAAAATAAAATAAAATAAAATAAAATAAATTCACTTAAGAAAGTTAGGTTTAAATGTTTACATGGCTGCAATACATGTAGGTGGTTTAAGGAGCCCAGACAAAAAGTTTGCCTCAGGGATTTTTTAAAATGTCATATTTTCATTTCAGTTTGGCATAGAAAAAAGTTCTAAGCCATGAAAATTTTAATGGGAGAGAAAAACCCTAACATAATTATATCCTTAATAGATAGCTGATATTCAGGGAGGGAAAAATTTTTCTGCACACCACCTGGCTTATTGAACTCAGCAATGTCCAGGAAAACACTTCAAAAGGGATTTACCTGAATGTTTGCAAGGAGTTCCTGCTATAAATAGAGACAACATATTCTTAGTAGTTGGGTGTGGTGACAAGAAAATGAAGATGACTCTCCATAGATCCAAAGGTATAAAGCCAGAAGAACTTTCTTTGAAGTTGTGCCTAAGCTGTTCCTACTACCCAGTTATATTTGAGTACCTAGTAATTCAGTCTGAAAAAAGCAAATAAGAGTGTAGCTTTCTCACTTTCCTGTGTGCTGCTCACTGCATGAAAAGTCATGAGACAGCCATGCTAACCTTGAGGTCCAAAGCCAATCTCTGCAGCGAAAAAGAAAAGCAACTGGAGGTATGCACAGAGGCCAGAGCAGGATACAGTGCTGTGGGAGGTTTTCCTTTCTCCAAAAAAAATTTTCAAGTATTCCTTGCATTTCTGTCTTTCTTCTGGAAGCGCACGCTGGAAATGAGATGCAGGAGAAAGGTCAAGCTGCTGACTTTCTTCTAAATTTTTGTTCCTAATGAATCTGCCTACTGATCATCAAAGTCATTTTCTCTTTATCTGTTTACTGATGGACAAAAATCTCCAGTCTCTTAACTGACAGCTCTCCTGGCTACTGCTTTAAAACAATGGGTGTGGGGGTAGTGCTATTAATAAATCAAGCATTCACAGAGTCACTCAAAATGCAAGTAAGTACAAGAAATATGCTTCAGTCCTCAGCAGTTGCTGTAGGAAGAAAAGAATCTGCTAATGCATCTTCCAATCATATTTTATCTGCATGGCAACTGTTGCTCTGGTAAACATCCTGAGTGAGCCGATATTGTGTCATCACTTATGATAAACCTCCTTGCTGCTGACATTAATATTAGTCTTTTTGTAATAGTCTCACCCAATAGGGAGCTGAAAGTTTTCAGACTCCAGTATAACGTGGTACAGCTGCGTAGCACCTCAGGGGAAAAATTGCAGGCAGTGATATCATAGTCTGCAATTAGTTATCTGATATGCCCCCCTCAAAATGATGAAAACATAATCATCATTGCCGATACGAGGAGAGCTCCAGGCTGTACAGTGAGTAGTCTAACCCCAAAGGCTGAGTAGCAAGGGCTGTGAGGAGGATCAGTTGGGATCAGTTCCATGCAATCCAGGTGAAGAAACACATGAAGCAAAGCTGGAGAATAATAGCTGGAGTCTGATTTTCTCTGTTTGACTGATTTAGTTATTTGGGATAAAAGCATTTGACACACAGAGTGGCTCAGCAGACAGATCCCCAGGCCAGAGCCTGAAGGGCCTTATTCCTATTCGCTGCTCTGTCACTTATCCAATCAAAGAAAGGAACCTCAGGAATCTTTTCAAAAGCTCTGCCAGTTCAAACAAAGATAACATTACTCTGCAGATATACTGAAAAAAGGAAGGCTGCTCAGAATATGCCTCACAGTGTCGGACATGATATGTAGAAATCAAAGGGAAAGTTCTTATGCAAGCTTCTGATGATAGAATATTGTCACATCTACTACTCTCTTTGTTTTTCCCCTAATACAAGAATGACAAGGATCCCATAGCCTGTAACCAGATTGCCTAGGCCAGCAGGCAACTTCTCCTGGAATTTTTGGTGGCAAAATATTTCCATTTTGTGGACTCTTTGCGACTCTGTCCATCCATATACTAGGGTTTTAAGAATCTTGAGATTTATACTGAAAATGCTGACTAGCAAATAACTTTCCTAAGATGTATGCAGGCTATTCATACACTAAGCTGCATGAGCAGTTTAATTTCTTTAATAATTCTTACAGACTTAGTCATGAATCTTTTGGAACTGGTTTAATAAAAAGGCACATTTAATAACTAGAGTTTGCAATAGACATCATTAGTATGTAAACAATGCTGTTGCTATCACAAATATGGTGGGAATAGTGATATTTTTCCTGTTTTTAAAAAAAGTTTATTTAAATTTAACAATTCATAAAAGGCAGTGAGGATTCTCTTGCTTGAGGGAAGAATAGGAAAGAAGCACTGACACTGTGGCCTTGATATTCTGTGATTTCAAATACTACATTAAATCCTACATATATTTAGGTAGTGGAGATACATAAAGGCAAGGCACTATTGCTTGCATGTAATCATCCTCAAATAGTGAGGCATCATTGTTTCCCAAAAGTTCTGGAATCTTTGTGAAGCCAGTGATCTTTTTGTGATGCTCATTGATTCCAGTAATTTGTTTTAATGAAATATAATTTGATTTTACAAAACGATCCAGAGCTAAATCCACATTTGAATGGTAAATGATACAGTGGCAGACCTCAGTTAAGGTACAGTGAGTTCCAGAACACAGTATTCGTTTTGAACAAGAGTCAATTCAACCATCAATTTGGGAATATGCTATCTTAATAAATACAAAATTTGAGACCATTACTAATTAATAAAACGCCACAATATTTTTCCCCCACCAAGGATATTACTTGAAGCAAAATTCATCAAGTGGTTTATAAAGAGCACTGGACAAAGCATCCACCCAGGACATAAGAGTACAGGCTGGGAGAAAAGTTCATTGAGAGCAACCCTGACAAGAACGATTTGGGATTTGTCATGGATGAAAAGCTGGATAGGAGCCACATGTGTATGCTCCCAGCATCCAAGGGAATGTGACCAGTAGGGCAAAGAAGTGATTCTTTCCCTCTACTCTGTCCTCATAAGACCCCACCTGGAGTGCTGCAACCACCTCTGGTCCCCAACAGAAGGACATGGACCTGTCGGAGCAAGCCCGGATGAGGGCCATGAAAATGACTGGAGAGCTGGAGCACATCTCCTACAAAGAAAGGCTGAGAGAGCTGGGATTCTTCAACACAGAGAAGGCACAAGGGGGCCTCACTGCAGCCTTGCAGTACTTACAGGATTTACTTATTTTTTTAAGAGGGAGAGTTTTTTTACACAGGCAGATGGTGATAGGACAAGGGGAGCAGTTTTAGACTAAAAAAGAAAATATTTAGATTTGATATTAAGAACAAGTTCCTTACTGTGATGGTAGGAGGCACTGGAGCAGGTTGCCCAGAGAAGCTCCACCCCTTGGAGCATTTAAGACCAAGTCAGATGGAGCCTGAGCAACCTCATTTAGAGGGTGGCATATTTTCCCATGGCAGGGAGTTGGGATGAGGTAGTCTTTAAATTCTCTTCCAACCCAAGCCATACTGTGATTCTGTGATGTCTTAGAAACAGCAGAAGTAGCTGATGCAGTGAGAAACCATTTTTACAGGTGGTTTTTTATCAATCATTGCATACAGATCCTCTTGTCTTCCTTGAACAGCTTAAAAACATCTTAGACACATCTTGCTATAACAAACTGCTAATTCACCTGACTCATAAAACTACTTTCTCTGGAAGGGTGGGAGATACTGGACTACTTCCCAGTATAGAAATCCATTCAAGATACCAAATACAGTAAGTTAAAAAGCAATTAGTCATCTTGCTATGACTATCACTGTGGATATATTTGTATCCCATCAGGGGTGGAAGAAAGGTGTCAATACATTGCCATGCAATTGCTGTGAGTCAACAGTAATGTGATTGTGACTGTGTTGATAAAATGGCTTGACCTGAGCACTGTGAGTAATAAAGTCAGACAGAAGACTGATGCTGTTAAGAAATTCAGTGTAGGTCTACAAAAAAATTGGTTGTATGGGTGTTTCAAAAATTAGGAAAACACTCTTACTCATAAGGAGTATTTTCTCACACGTATTCTTTGGCTGAAGGAAGGATTGCACAGCCAGACTCAGTGATGGATTGCCAAACAGTAACTGAAGAGAGTTTCCTGTTTTTACGGTAACAGTTTTCAGAGAATGCTCTGGTCCTCTGTGCTCTTGTTCATTTCCCATCCAGTAGAATAACGTTTGCACAAGAACATTTTCTTACTATTAATCATAATGCTTCTTTCATCTGAAATAGACCTGTGTGGGAAATCATACCTGCTTTCTGAAACTGAAGCAAAAGAGGCACTAATCTTGTTGATGGGACAAGGGGCTGGGACTCTGCAGAAGATATTCTATTCACAGCTGCATTGCTGTCCCTCTGTTGTTTTTATCCCCACCTGTTAGATGGGGATAAAAACACTGGGCTTCCCATGGGCTACAAAAATCACAAATCATTATTTTCTGCTGGCAGCACGTTTGTCAGTTCACTTCTTTCTCACTAGTTGGGAATGTTCTTTCTCTGATAAATACTACTATATCTAGACTTCAAATTTTTAGTTCTAGGGTAATTTAAATACATTCAGCCTGACTCTAGCTCTGCTGAAGATGTTGATGAAATCTACCAGGTAAGGTAACTCCCTCTTGACCAAATGTAGTAATGTTTATGTGAACTCTGTGCAATGCAAGGGGAAAAAAAAAAAAAATCTCCACCAGAACAAAATTTCAACAGACACCATCTATTTCCAAACTGATACATTCAGACAGTCTAAGATGTCAAATCTGTTTCAAGAATTCAAGTTTTTCTACAGTAGTCAGAAAAATCCAGCAGATTACAAATGGAATACATCTCAGACGTGCTGGTGTTGAAATGTTTGAATGTTTAAGGTACTGTAGGATATATTGAGGAGAGACCACTTATTTTTGTCACTAATGTCCACCTTGAGCTTTGAAGACATGGATATGTATCAAGTAAATAATACTTTTGTAGGTTATTAATGGACATAAAGCTTGCTGGGCCCAAGACTTTCAATGCTGTGGCTATGCTGTTTTTTTAATGGGTTTGTGCTAACATGAAGAAATTGAAGCCAATAACATTGTTTATGTTTTAGTTTGAAGGGTAGGCTAGTTAGGCAGAGTGAGCTTTTAAAATTTTTCCTCCTTTGCTCAGCAAAAGAACTTAAAGAGTTTATTTATTTGCAAAAGCAAAATTTTGGACAGAAATTCTACTGTTCTTTAAGGGCACTGCTGCAACATCTTATCAGTCTTGCACTGTTTTTTATGCAATATATTGTTTATGGTGCACTAATTTACAATAGGTCTGGTACCCACTGGAACATATATAAGTAATATGAGTTGTTAAGAAACATAAATGAAGAATAAGAAAAACCAGCTCCAGAAGGAAACATAAACTATTTGTTATATGTACTACCTGAATTAAAATAAACTGCCATCAAAGCATTGTCAGAAAGTAAATTGAGATTTAGTCATTGGTTTTAACAATCTCCTACTCACAGGATATGTCTGCTCCTGGAATACTGGACAATTGGGGTTTTTCTAATCCACATGAACCCACAGAGAGAGAAAACACTGTCTAACGTATGTGCCTAGAGATGCACTGAAAAACCACCTGAAAAATTGTGCTGATCTTTCTCTTCCATGATGTTCTAAGATTTCCCCTGCTTCACTGTTTTAAAAAACAGTTAATGCTGTGCTCTGTTCAGTGTGAGCACAAGCAATATCACTACTGGATAATGTGTGAGACTTGGCAGGTCAAGAATATGTTGAGAAAAAAAGCAAAACTACTGTAATCTTTCCCCATTCAAAAAGCAGCCAGGAAATTAAGCCATAAGAATAAAAGGAGAAGGAAAAAAAAAAAATAATAGAATTGATCTTGTAGAAATGTCACAAGACACAAAAATCATCATAGACTAGAGCTTTGCAATATTTTATACCACAACAGGGAGCAAATAGATCCAGGGCTTTACTGAAGTAAGCCACAAAAGCAGGAAAGAAACTTCTCTCTAGGCAGTCACCATGGGAATGTGTGTCACATGCTCAAAATGTCTAGCAGTTACTACTTTAATACAAGAATTGTCAACGGGATAAGTTCTTCTCTAAAACCTTAGCTGCTCAGTGATGAACTGGAACCACCAAGTATCTCTTCTCAGTAGGCTATAAAATGATTTGGTTACATTCTGGAAAAGAGGAGTTTAAAAGTTTAGAGCTCAATATGCAATCTCAAGAAGGATATTTTTCTTTTCTGTGCTAGGAAAGATTTTGCTCCTCACAAGAAGACAAGCTTACTCTGACTAGCGCAATGGAAGAGTGGTATTCTGTTAGTACCAATCTTCCAAAGTCACTGGACCCTCCACCCCAACAGCCTCTCCCAGAGCATCAAGCTTTAAGTGTAAATATCTCCAAAAACTCAATAAGACAGCAACATTTCTCACTAGGAAGTATTGGTTCAAACAGGAGCAAAACTTGACTAAATTTAAGACACTATTCTTTGGCTAATTATTAAATATTTTTTAAAGTTCTTGAACCTAAAGAAGGGTTAACTCTGAGACTAGAGCAAAAGATTTCAGTTCTCACTTGGCAAACTGCTTCAAACATCCCTAATCATGAAAAGATAAGCATGGAATAAGAACTCTTTCAGGAAGCTCTACTTTGCATTTACTGTTGTCTAGCAGGAAATAACTGCTATTGAACTGAAAATAGCTGACAGTCCTCAGTGTGTATATAGGTAGCAAACACACAAGTAAACAGGATAAAACTGTCAGAGCAATAAGGTTTTATCTGATTTTTACAGCACTGCTACTGGCAAAATTGATTTAAACAAAATATATATTATTTCACTTCCATGTTCTAAGTGTTCCTATATGTGAAATTTATGCATAAACAACATGTAGGAACATTTATAAATATGACAATTCATTAGCAAAAGAAGCTTTTTTCCCTACATTTACACACTTGTGTAAATGATGGAAAGGGAAAGGACATGAAAACAATGAAGGACACCTAATCAAGCAGGAGGAGGAAAAATAAGGAAGTGAGTGAAAGATGCGTTCAGGCCGCACCCTCAGTGTCATTATTAGTGGATTATGTTTCTTTATAATTGGCAAATACTACTTTCCCTTGAACCTGCCTGGTTAACTATCCACACTTATGCAGAAGCTTTATCCAGAGCAGCAGGATGGAGCTGGGAAGACCTGGCTGTCCTTAGCATGACAAATTGTGTCACTCCCTCATCTCCCCATCCCTTGATAGGGACTCTCCACCTTGTCTCAAAGACGTGAGTTGGCCGATGGCAAAGAGCAGGTAAACCACTCCCATCACAACCACCCCTACAGCGCGGCTGAACTGTTGCGTTCACATGCTGCGGGAGGAGCATATTCCAGCCTGCTTAGTCTGCTTGGAGCGGGCATGTGGGCTCACAGCGCTCCCTGCAAACAGCCGCAGCCTCGCAGCCCTGGCAGGCAGCATCCCAATCCCCGGCTGATACGCCTCGCTGCTGGAAAGATGTGTTCTCTCTGAAAGGCTGCCAGCTTAAGGCTGCTGCTCAACTTTTAGACACCAGTTTGGTCAGCAGCTTGCTTGCTGCCTGTGCACTCGCTTACATCTGCTCACAGGGGTCTGGGTGCCCAGGGAACATCCACTGAGCTTCAGTTAACCTCTCACTTCTGTATGGGAATTCTGCAAGAAACTGTTCATTACAGCCACCCACATGCACCACACCCTGCTTCTTTACAGACACCTATCCATTAACAAAAATAACAATAAAAAAGCCCCCTAGGGAAATGTACTTCTGAGAACCTGTTTTGCTAACATGCTGTCACTGTGAGACATACATAATTAACAAAAGCTATGCCATGGCAGGTTTTTTTTACTATTATACCTTCTGTCAGAGGTAGCATCTTATTTACGAAAGCAGGTATTTAGTAAAACAGACATTAATTGTGAAGCTGAGGATTGCATGGCCTTTTCCTAGGCAGCTGTCAGTATGTACCCTGGCAATCTCTTTTGTAACCCTCTCACACTGCTTTTGGAACAGCATCATTAGCAGAAAGAGATGGAAGTTATAACACAGCTGCTGCCTGTCTGGCATTTTTTTTTTCTTTTTTTCTTTTTTTAAGACACAACACAGTCTCTTAGAGTTTCCAGCTACTAAGCTACATCAATCATCAACAGAAAACAGCAAAAAGAAAAAAAAAGTGAAGCAAAGTATTTTTCAAACTCCAAATGTAAGTAGAATTCAGGTCTTCTCTGGGATTTTTACTCTGAATTAGCTTGTGCTTTCATGTTTTTAACAGCTGAAACTGTAGATTGTTCTTCAACTTGGTTTTTTTGCTAGTGCTTTGGGTTTTTTTGGGGGGGTGGATATTTTTGATGTTTCACAATATGAGAATTGAAGGTTATTGTACCAAAATAAGACTGCTGCATTATATAAAGTTGCCAGTGTTGTCATGTAGAGGAACTGGAAAGTCCCAAAGCCATTGCTTACAAAAGAAAGTTGAATTATTTTCCTAATTGAAAGCACAGACTCAAAAAATGACTGCAGGTTTCGTTAGGCAGGAAACAGTCATGGAGGTTTGAACTTTAAATTGCAATTAGCTCAACTTTCTGTCTGACTGGAAAGATTCTCCAAGGAAAACCCCCTCTTTTTTTCAATTGCTACTTCACATTTCTGCCTGCAAACTCATTCATATGATGAGCTGCTCTGCCGTCCCTTGGGCGGGGGCAGCTCCGGCAGCTGCGGCGAGGGAGGGAAATCACAGCCAGCTGCTACTGATATTACTGCTCAGGCACTGCGGGGAGGAAACTGATAAACACACAGCACTGGCACCATCCTCTCTGCCACTGCTATTAGCAGCACCCATAATGGCCACTGATAATTACAGTGTCTGATAGCTTTGAAATTATTATTACCTCTCTGGGAGGGAGAGATGAATGTCTGTTAAGAGATGATGGACTCCTGGAAAATAACCAGCAACTACACCAAGCTGGCTTCCCACCTACAGTCGTGGATAACACACAGAGAGCAGTCCAAACCACCAGGTCTGTCACAGAGAAACCCTGACAGGTAAAGGCTAAACACTGTGGATATGTTCTACTTTCTAGCAAGTCGGAAGTTTCCATTTCTCTATTTTAACAATTCAGTTTAAAGCTGACAAATTAAATCAGCCTGCTCCCAGAGGCCAGCTGATTCTAAAATATGATGTGTTTTGACCACTACTAATTGTTCCAGTGGGATGTTGCATTGTTTTCAAAGCAAGCAAGATTACTGTGATGGGTCATGTTTATTTCACAATTATCCTCTCTGTGAAGTTATATTTCACAGATAATCATGTACATTTAGCCTTGGTCCTGGAAAAACCAATTTTAAAGGTGAGTTTTGCAGAACTCCTTCCCTTGCCCTCTCACATAGTATTCTCTTGAAAATAAAAGACCAAACAGTGGTATATGAAGGGATGAATTAACATCTTCCATATTGACTGTATTTTCAAACACTTATCCCTTAGTTCTGGAACAAAAATGTGATGCAAGAAGACCAGAAAAAAGATGGAGAAGCCTTTTTAAAGCATTTGAAATGTCAAAAAACTTTTAAATTTTTGACCGATTTACCCTTTCCTTATAAAGGAACTCTACATTGCTTTGTCTCTGCTTCTCTACAATGTGTTTTACTACCAGTCAGCTACACTCAGAACTAATATTATCAAATAATATCACATCTTTTCATCTAGTGCTTTAGGAATAATGAGCTCATGGTTCTCTCTGGTGTTTATCTGTCTATCAGCATGTCGTGATACCTCTGACTGCTGGCACATTCTTGATACAGTCAAACCTCATGCAGGTTTAGGTGATAGATGAATAACTGCAATATTCACACTATTTTCAATTCAGGCCTATAAAATTCACGGCAACTCTTCTGGTGAGAAAGATACACCACGTATGGATGAACATTTTTTTTTAACCTTGGCTAGAGCTGCCAGTGGTTTTAAAAGCATTTACTTAGAAAAGTTCTTCCTCAATTGTATGATACTATCTGTCCTCATTAAGCCTTTCTTTGACTTCCTATTTTCAAGGTAATGGCTCTTCATTGTGGTGAACACCAGTACCTAAAGAATCTTCAAACATTTTTCCAAAGACTGCAAAACAATCCCCTGCCATGGTTTGTTGGCTCTGTGTGTACGTGTTTCCAGTGCAGCTCCATAACCCTTCCACTAAACAAGGATGGAAAGTTCAAGTGAACTCTTAATGAAGTCTAGTTACTTTGTAGCTTTGGAAAACTGCCAAGATACACACAGTAAGGAAGGAGTGAAAATAAGCTAGCACAAAGAGCCTCTTCAAACTGCTTTATTTACAAATTTACACAACAGATGTGTAAACCAAAGGGCAGGCAGGTCTCTTCCTCTGTGAGCGACCAGCAGCTGCAGGAACCCTGTCTCAGAGCCTTACCTTGTAATGGGGCTCTGGCAACCTCTCCAGTGCAAACAGCCAAGCTCCTTCCTCCCAAGGGCAGACTCATTCTCCCTCTTTACAGTTCATCTTTACCACAACTACTTCTGTTCCAGTGTCTTCCAGTTTAGGGGTCAAAATTCTAGGATTCACTTTGTGTGAATCAAGGAAAACGTTGAGGAAAATGTTTATACAAATACATAATGCTCACAGGAGAAAATCTCCTCCAAAAACATCATTAACCAAGATGTCAGCATCTATATCCTTGGGGATCCAGACTCCTTAGACAAGTCATGTCAACACCATGAGTAAGAAACGTATCAGTGACAGTATAGTCACAACACTGCAGAAATCAGGATGAGTAAGTTTTTCAGCTTTCTCTGTATCTCATTTTTCCTTCTGAAATCACATTAAGAGTAATTCCAGGTCCTCTTTAATTCCATAAAATTCTGTACTAAAAGAATCAAAATTACAGTTCAGGAGTTTCCAACAGCAATAGCCATTAGTCTGTGACACATGGCAAAATCACTGGCTAAAAAAGGAAAATACCACCATCAACTGCTGTTTTGAAATCATTACTGACTACAAAGTCATGCTGGAACGTATTGTATACCAACTAAAATATACTGTAGCTATAGTCTAATACCTTACTAAGCCAGTAAAGAAACTTCCCTGGAGGGCATATGTGAAGTTTGACACATTTTTTGTAACTACGCTGAAGGCTTTATTATGGGGCTTTCTGTCTCGCTGTAAAAACACATTACTCCCAGAGTCAGTGCAGACCCTGCTCTCTAGGACTCTCCAGGCAGCTTACAGAAGTAAAAATCAGTCGAGCAGTTATAATATTTATACAGTGCACAGACATGGACCAAGCCGAGGATTTACACACATCTTGAACCTACCTTATTTACCTACAGCAGCCCTGTCCTTTATCTTAAGGCTTTGTCTATATACCTGATCTTAGCAAGAGCATTTTGGTACAATGGACACATGATTTTAGAAAGAAAAGCAATGAGGCTGCTTCAGCTATCACAGATGCACTGGGAACTTGTTCCCTCTGACACACCCATTCACAGCCTGGCAGTGCAGAAGTATCCCCTGCTGCTCAAGCAAATGAGACATATATTTACTGTACACACAGCCCTTGGGTGACAATGGCCATAAAAAAATGCATTTTGTTAGACTCCTGGAACTGATGAGTACAAAAACAATATAGAAGCACAACTGTTATCCTTAACCGCAAAACACCTCGAGGCAGTTGTAGTCACAGTAAGAGTCTGCTAAAAGTATGATCATTCCCCTAAAACATGGTTGAGCTTGCACCATGTGAAATTTCAAAAGCTTTTTTCACTCTGGACATAAAATTTTTATTTTTTTCTCTATGCTAACCTTAGATTTTTAAATCCAAATATTTGAAGCAGATAAACAAACTGCAGGAAAGGTAAATGATAAACAACTGAATTTTGTCACTTCTCACCCCCTTTGTTCCAAAAGCTCATCAGTCAGCCCCAAAGAGACCTTAGAAAGTCAGAAGCAAGCATGCTTGGCATAAAAGCTCTCTGAATTTCAGCAGAGATCCCTGCAGTTTTTTTCCTGTTCAGCAAGGCTGTGCTCAAATGCAGTTTGTTTCAGCTGTTGGTTCAGCTCATGTAAACTCCAGAATGCAACTATAAGCAGGGGGTTGCGGGGGCGGGGGGGGGGGGGGGGGGGGGGGGGGGGGGGGGGGGGGGGGGGCTCACCCCCTTCCCTCTGCCCGCCTTCTCTCTGCAGTCCAAAACAGAGCTGGGAGAGCAAACTGCTTTTGTAGCAGCAGTCACATTGTCAAGCTGAGCTTTACCAGAGCCATTCCGAATTCCCTAATGTAGTTCAGTTCTTAGTTTAAACTTCATTCTTTAATGTTCTGCAATCTAGTTTTTATAGATCTGGAACTGCCCTTTACAAGCAATACACAGCTTTCTGTGATTGAACAGAGCAGCACAACTAAGATAACACTTCTAAAACATCTCTGATAACAGTTGAAATAATAAAAGTATATAGATGCAAGAAAGCTGTAAACAATCTAGCAGAAGCTCACTTGCTGTCTGAAGCATTATCTTAACAATCATAAGTCTTTTCATTCATAAAAATCTTACCTGTTTCTGTTAGACAGAGCTTCAGCAAACATAATCCAAAAGTTGCCCATAAGGAGAACTTGGCCATTGTTTTCTTGGAACTGTTTTGCTAAATCCAAAGATCCTTGCAAGCTGCAGAAAGAAGAAAAGTCCCGACGCTTGCTAAGCCTGCAGTCAATGAGTCTGAAGTTTGCTGCACTTTTTATTCTGATTCAAAGGAACTGAAGTAATGACATAACTGGGAGGGGGAAGCTCCATCAAAAGTCACACCCATATTGCAACAAAAGTTACCCAGCAGCAGAAGAAGGGGGAGTGGAAGGAGAGCTAGTACTGACTAAGCAGGCACACGAGTTTTAAAGAGCCACTAAACCTTCTCTTCTTACACAAGTGTAGTCAAAAGTTATATTTAGCGTTCTTGTAGGAAAATTTGTGTAATCTCTCCTGAGTTACCTCAGAAATGCACTGTTTGTTATAAGCTTTTCCTCCTGCATTTTAATATCTCTTCATTATTGCAAACCAAGTGAACATAAAAGCACTATAGTTTCTGAACCCTGGTAAAGAATCTCCAGCAGCCTGGATACTTCCCAAAAATATTTTGCTTATTTATTCCTATCTCACCATTTTCTCTTTTTGCTGTTCAATTAAGAGAAAGTAAAATGCCTGCTCTGCAGTGAAGCTTTCTGCAATATTTTTGTTTGCTGCTGGAGGATAACATCATGCAGAAGGTAAGTCAAGGCAGTTCAATTTCCCACAGCCCATTCTACCCTTGATGTGCCTGCACAGGCTTCTCCAACAAGAAAAATGACTGAGCAAGAGTAGTGAATAATGCCAGTGCCAGAAGTGAGTGATACTGAGAACTAAGGCTGATATTTTATTGTATAGATGGCATAAGGTACAGAAGGAATTTTTCCTCCTATTCCCAATTCAGAAAGCAGAGAAACAGGATGAAAAGTTATGAGATCTTTGAGGTTCAGACAAGGGACATATGTTCATTGCATCTTGTGGTTTTGTTTGGCTCTTCATAAAACCCCTGGTGAAAACCTCAAGGCCTCTGTAGATAAGCAAAAGGCTTGTCTCTTGCATGCCTTGGAGATTTCCCGTGGTGTCTCCATGCACTGGCTTTTCTTCAGAGCTGGAGAAATGTAACTGTGGTTCCTGTGCTGTGGGATGAGGAGATGGACAAGCATCACCAAAGCCAGTACTTCTCACCTTTAACAACCAGCATGTGGCCATGACTGACAGCCAGAAATGCCCTGATTTCAGTTTCCCTTGCCAAATCTGGAATGAACAGTCCTATATCAGATTACCATTTTGTCGATCTTCCCACTTGAAAGAATTTTCTTGTTAATTTAATCTCCGTTAACACAAACAATGGAAAAATACAGACAGGTCTCTCCAGGTACAAGAAAGTCACCTAAAGAGGTTTCAGGACTTTGCCTTTTTTGCCTTTGACTTGGAGATGGCTGGCTATCCTTTTTTCAACCAGCCAAATTTTTACCAACAGGTTCCAACAGGCTTTTCCTACAGGTCTAGAATATCTGATGGGACAAAGTTAAAGTGAAAAATCTACCCTTTAAACACAGGGAATCTTTTTATTACGAAGCTAGCAACTTTGAAATTATGGATAAAACACATTTTCTTTAGTGAATATGCTACCTTTTTTTTTTGGCTTTTAAAGCAATTAGAAAGCAATCTCCTATATATCTTCTTGTTGAAAGTGAAAGAGAAATAGTTCTGTAAAAATCCTGTACATTTATATCTATAATATTTTTGGCATCAAAATCCATGAATAAAGTTTAGTGGGATTTCAAAATTCTGGCGCACAGTTAATGAATGTTTTAAATTTACTAAGCATATCTTTTTCTTCAATTGCTCAATTACTTTTAAAATTCACGTCCTATGGATGAAACAGAATAATTAAACATTTAATTTAAAATTCAGGAGATTTTGCATCCTATTATTGATGAACATAAGTTGCCTCTCCATTAATATCCTGTATTCATAATGACACAGAAATTTAAAAAAAAGTTTTCTTTCATACAGGTAAAGGGAGTATAATGTCCATTTTAGGGATAAAGGCAGAGACTTATTCAACCAGGAGTGGAAATCCCTAATCTCTTCATGGTCTGAAGTTTCTAATTCTAGCCCTTCTGACACCTGATTATGAATAGGTTGTTTTCTAGATACTAAAATACTTCTTATTCATCTCAATCTTTCCAATACTTATGCATGTGTTCAGCAAGGGTGGCTGGTATTCTGCTTTGGAAAGGCTCTCTCTTGCTTCTTGCCCTGAAAAATTCAGCTAAGATTAGACCCATTTAGACCATGTGCATGGAGGTGCTAGTACGTAATGCAAAAGGAAAAGATAGATCTACACAAGAAAAATAATTGATAACATTAAGCCATTTAATGTGATAAATCACAAACATAAGTAAAGAGCTGTTTGCATGTGACATGTGAGCTTGGCCATTCCTTGTGCCATCTGCCTGTTTACATGTCTAGGACACACATGTGCATTCCAACAAAAAAAAAGACACAAAAATATTTCCCTCTTTCCCACACAAACATGGTCAGCTTATGTCAGTCTCAGGTAGACAGCAGTACAAATTTAGCCTGGCTGCAGGGCATAATGCTGCTCAGAAAATTTAGTCAAAGCAGATATATGGCTCTGGAAAAACTGTTGGGTTTGGGGGTTTAATTTTTGGGTTTGTTTTGGTTTTGTTTGGGGAATTTCCTTGTGAGAAATAAGTAACTTCTCCTTTAGTTTGGGAAAACCTTATTACATAGGAAGAGAAAAATCCTGAAGCAAATTCTCAGCTGAAGAAATGCGGCAGAGCATCCCTTTTGAGCATGTCATTACAGTTAAATATCTGAGATTTGGAATTTGCTTATTTTCTTGGCAACAAGAAACTAAAATACTGGCACCAAAAAATCGTAACATGATTAATGAATTAAGTTTTCAAAAGAGAATGAAGCAGTAAGATTGAAAAACGAATAAAACCCCAGCATTTGAAAGAGTGTTTTTCTGTGATGCCTTTGATACAGTCAATACTGAATCTGTGATGGTAAAATATAGTACAGCAACCCCAAAATAACTCATTTGTGATTTTATCACACATGTGAACTGTAGCCAGCACTAATTAATTTTGATAAAAATCCTAATAGGGAGTACATATGTTGGATCCCTAGAAAAGGAACATCCACTGCTTACAGTGATATAAAAAGTTGGGGGTTTTGCAGGAATTCCATAGAGGATGAAATTCTGCCTAGCTTAATTCAAAGATCAAAATTCCACTGAACTCATCAGCACAGTCTCTCCCAAGAATGAATATTTAGATTTTATTTTGTGGACAGACAAGAGAATGGATGTACCTGAATGAACCTGTACTTATGATGGAAAAGACATTATCAATGGAGATTGATTTCACTATTGAATGGGAGAAACTGAAAGAAGGGTAGAATGGAATTTGGATTCTATGAAAATAGCTGGCATTTGTCTTCTGAAACCCTGAAATTTCTAAAAATATACACCTTCTAGTTTTTTTCTATTATCAGCAGAAATACTATTTTTTAATTAAAACAATATTTTCTGGGCATAATTTGGTGAGTATTTCAAGATTGTTATGGGGAGTTGAACAGCATCCTAGTGAATATAAAAAACACAAATGTCATTAGATAGTTCTGGTCATGGCTGTGTGTATTTTGTGTAGACTATGGGTGATCTGTGGGACTGGCTGAAAATCAGATTTAGGGGAGCAGGAAGGATTTCATACCCACTTATCTGTAATATCAATAAAATATGCTATTTTTAATAAGATTTCCTCCATGTCCCTAGACTGCAATCTTGTTTCCTGCATATCAGACTGGATTCAATTTCAGAGTAGATTTGATTTTCATTATCAATCCTGAAAACAGGTTTTGTAATGGCAACGGTCATAAATGCTCCAGTGTAGCAAATCTTGAACTGCACACTTTTCTTGGGCTCTGAGTGCTGATGGGAAGACATAAGAAGAGCCTGTGCTGGTTTAAGCAAGAAAAGCTGCTCCTTTGGCTGGAGGGCAAAGCACTCCCTTGGGAAGTTGAGTGCCCGGTTCTACTCCCATCAAGCTTTTGTTCCTAGATGTAATTTACAGCCTGTGTCCTGCAGAGTTAGGAAGATGAACAATGGCTCCTAGTTGTTTACTCCTGAAAAAGGCAGCAACCCAGATTGGCACCTACTGTGTGGATTCATCAGCCTGTTTTACTGGTTTGCCCCAGATCCCTAAACAAGTCACTAATCCAATACAGGCAGAAACCTTCACAGCTGGCATGGCTCAAGCTGGCTTTAAGGAATTCTGTCAGACCATGTGGCTCCATCATTTGTCTTGTTCCCAGCACCACAGCAGTGCACGTAGTCCCTGGCTGACCCTCGTGTGCCAGCAGTGCACAGGCAGCAAATCACAGTCCCAGTCCCCAATGACAGCTCTAACACCACTATCACCCCACAGTTACTAAGTTTTTGTTGGAAATGGAGCTAGAAACCTGCCCCCAGCAAGGCTACCAGCTGTCCCAGCCAGCCACAGAGACACTGAATGCATTAGTGACCCACAGCCACCTGCAGCTGTGTAGCTGGGGGTGGGGGAATACCGGGGAAACTGAGGGGAGAGGGGCACACTCATATTCTCTGTAAGGGATTTTTGTCTGTCTCTGCCCCTGCTTTCCCTGGCAGGCCTTCCCAGCACACACCATGCAAGAAGTACCTGGCACTGATGCATCCGAGCATAAGAAATGAAAGTGGGAATACAGAACAGTGAACGTGAGCTGCCCTCTTTGTGCTCAGCATTCCATATTCCCACCTTTATTTCTTTTGTTTGCAGTTATACAAGAGGTGAATCAAGCTTACACTAAGAGTACATTTCCTGGATGTACTCTTTCCTCCCTATTGTCTTTCCATTTTCTTCTACTTGATTTTGCTTCATGGCTTCTACCTTGACTTCTGTCACCTCCGCTAATTTCTCCTTTTTCTTAGCCCCCACTCTTTCTCATACACTCTCTCTTCCATACAGCATATTGGAATTATTAAACCAAACATTTAAAGTCCTAGAAGAGCAGGTGAGCTTTACAAAAGACAAACGTTCAGGAAACTCAGGAAACACTTCATATTTGCATAACCAAACTGTTACATACAGATAAATGTTTAGGGGCCCTTGTGCCTAATACAGACCTGACTAGAGCCATTTAAAGTCAAGGGAGGTTTTCCATTGATTTTGAGAAATTTTCAATCAAGGCAGCTGCAAACAGTGTTTATTTCAGTCCCAGTATCTGTACTATGATAACTCTGCCTACTGTACTACATGCATTACTACTGCATGTTTCCCCTCTATATATATAGATATATATATTCTGAGAGGATAGAGGGGTTATATCAGGTTTATAGCCACTGATAAAATATTTTCCTATCTAATGAACCCCAAATTTTAGCTGGTACAATTTCTGTTCACACCAGATATGTTTGTGCCACTCATGCCATAGCCACACACAACATATCCACATTTAGACTGTGTCTTAAACATAGCAGTGTGGGAATGAGCAGCTAAGCCTATCTTTTTCAGTGGCAAAGAGCACTAAAACCAGACCCCACCTGTATATAAACAGAAACTTACTAAATTTCAGTAGTCTCCCAGTTGGGCAGTTTTATGATTTCTTTGAAAGGTGAAAGGGAAGGAAAAGCATCTTAATTTTAGACCATAATAAGCATGTCTGTTTCCAGAGGCAAGGGTTCCAGCTGTTTCCAGCGTGGGTCTAGGAGGGAAGGTGCAGGTGTGCACCATCAGAGGATGAACAGGGTGAGGAGGCACAGAAGTGCTAGGTTTTGAAATGCTGAATTCGCTGGGTAAAATACACACAAAGCAGTCTGGCCCTTGGGGATTTTTAGGGAATGTATTGCTACAGCAGTGGAATCTTCTACCTCAAATTGTTGGATGTGCAGACATCAGCTGCAACCCCTAAACCCTGTGAGTTATGCAGGTTAAACATAGCCAGGAATCAATGAATTGGTGCAACAGCAGCAGCTTCTTTCCTACAGTTTGATCCTTTCCACCTGGATATACCCAGGCAAAGTAGCCAGGACTGCTGTCCCACTTAGCTCAACTGAAAAACAAGGAGCCTGAGGAGGTATCTCATGTCCAGGTGACACTAAGTGCCCCTCCATGGATGGAGAACGCATAAGGCAGGAAACTCCTCCCAGTTTTTCCCCTTGGAGCCTTATTTCTGAGCTCTACATAATGTATGTTGGAATTGTCAAGTAGAAAAACCTACGACTTCTGAGGGAAGTTCCCTTCTCTGTAGTGTAAACAAGCAAAGGAAGGTAATTCTGGGTGACTGAGGGCAGGAGTTTTGTGTGAGGCTGGGACAGAGACACAGAAAATAGAATTCATAAAATTAGTGAGACAGAAACTCTGGTTTTGCACATCTCCATGAGCCTGAATTTCAGCTATCAAACTAGGTGAGGGAGGAGCTGAGTGCTATTACAAGACAATGAGCTTTTCTTGGAACTGGGAATTGTCACACTAGACTGCATGTTCATCGCCTACTTAACAACATGGCTTAAGTAACAACGAAAGCCAACATTTTAGAAACTAAAAATAAACACCCATTTGGGATATTATTACATAGTTGGTTAAAGTTCAGTTATGGATTAAATTTCTCTCATTAGCAAGAAATTCATACCTAGAACAACACAGCTGTGTTTGAAAATGTGCCCTTCTTACCAACCAGAATTTGGTTTATTTGCTTTGTCCTTTCTTTAGTAATATTGAGTCACGATAGCTAACTAAATTTAAGAAAATATTTTACTTTCAATATGGTTTTGAAAATGGGCTTTCATTCCATTGCAGTCCTTTTGGGTTACCTTTTGAGGGATGTTTGACAGGATCTATCAGCAGCAGATATTAGCCAGATAGAAATTCTATACAGAAAAAAGAAGAAATTCAATGTTTTATGCAATTGTACATTACAAAATTTGCACTATGCTGGTGATTTATATAAATACAGTAATCATCAATTTACACAGTATAACATGATCATCATAGCTAAGCAATTCCATATCATCTTTTGGTTCCTGAAAACTCCTTTTTCAATAACTTGTGTTTCACTGATAAAGAAAACATTTGTTCATTAATTCATCAATTCTTCAGAATAGTGCATGTCTAAAATATTTACAATGGGTTCACAAACATTTCATTTGCAGAAATACAACTGCCAATAAATACATTATGAGTTATTAGTTCACTGCTAAAACATTACTTATATCGTCTAAATATTTTACTGAAGTGTTGGAAGAATTAAGCAGGTCATGTCTGAACAGCTTTTTGAACAAGTCAGATCTGGAAAGCTATTAAGACTCCTTCAGATGTTAAAGTTTCAGCCAACTTACACTGAATTTACAAGAAATTATCTATGTCTGAGTCACCTGCTGTGTCAAAGATACACAATACGAGACCAAATTCGGTGATATACAAACAGACATGGAAATTAGCAAGGGAATCTGTAGTTTGTCTGCTGTCCATTTTACCCAAAGTCTCATCAGTACAAACTCCCTCTTCCTGTCCTTTGCAAGAGACACATTAAGATAGAGAAGTTTGTACACACAAAGATTTATCTGAGGTTCATACTCTCCTCACTTTGTTTTCTATAACCAACCCCTCCATAATTGTTGCAATAATTTAATGAAAATTTTCCCTAGGGGAATGGGTAGAAAGGCAGAGATAATAGAAGGAATAAAAAACTCTTCTGTTAGTCTGATAGATCTGGTACTATAATAGGCTCCACACATCACTATCTAGCAAGCAGGAAATGCTAGACAATACCACAGAAAGTGAATCATACTAAACAGTTTTTTGAGAGTCTTGAGACAAAATGGAATGTGTTGAGTGCACTGCTGCAAAGATTCTTTCCCATATGCAGGAGGAGAGTCACTGTTTGCTGGCCCAGGAAGGATAGATCTGCATCAACATCAACATGATCTCTGACAAATATATTACTGCCTAAGTGATGAATTATACAAGGCATATCTCAAGGGGCACAGATGTGAGATAGGCTATGAATGTTCAAGAGTCTAGTTCAAATACAGATATAAGAATACTAAAGCTTATCTCAACTATTTAAGGATTCCTTTTTAACTTCTCCTCCCATATTCAAATTTAGTTCTTCAATCCCAGTCTAGCTAGTTTTTCCTCTCTTCTTAATCACATAGTTCTGTACAGACAGATATATCTAAAATACAGTTCACATGGCCCTGTCCTTGCTGAACTTAGCAGTTCCAGATGCCTTACACTTTTTCTAGGTTTAGAGAACTAACTGAAGCACTCATAGAAACCTGAGAAATAAAAATGTAAAAGTACAGCACACACTGCTAGTCACAAGCAGCCAGAAGCCCTTACTGGATGCCCAAGGAGCCTGAGGCTGCCTTTTCCTGCTGTAAACATTCTAACCACAGATGATGCTAGAGGACATTTGGTACCCTGGGTGTCTCTTGAACAGTCACATTGAAGTTGCTCCCTTTTGCTTAAACTGAGAAATATTAGGCCAGAGAGAGAAACTGAACCTATGGCTGATGGTTTGTTTGACACTCCTGTGTGAGAACTGAGATCCTCCTTCCTTCGGGGAGTAGGCAGCTTAGCATGTATTTGCACATCTGCATAGCAAAGGCCTGCTGTTAGCTGAGCCTGCCTCAGAGCTGAAAACATTGTAGCCTCACTAGTTTGGCATTGCATATGAGCTAATTAGCCTTGCAGATAAGCCTAACTAGCTAGGACCAGCTACACTCTGGTAGTGATCTATGGCTTTCAGGAACTCCTGTCTTTACATACCTGGTAATTACAGCATGTGGAAGCTCCAGTTGGGTACAGCTCTTCACCTTCTTCTACTGTAAACTGAAGTCATGTTCCTCATTTCTTGAGGTGGCCTTACCTGAAGAATATATTTCATTGCAGGATTTAGTCACAAGTCACCTGTAAGATAGCTTGTGACCTGTCAGATAAGAAAGGGTATATCAAAGGAGCTGTCTGTGCTTTCCCTTACCTCCCTACTCTTTCTTTGGCAAGGATCTGCAGGATTTCAGATTTCAGTGGTAAGGATTTCGACTGAAGCAGAAATCAGTAACAGATTTAAAGCCTAAAGCCAACAGATTGTAAAGCCTATTCAGTAACAGATTTTGGTCTTGCCAAGTAAATTCTTTGCCAAGCAGGAAGTCTAGCCAAGCAGGACTAGGAAAAATTTCTCCTGAGGCTTAACTGGAGTAAGTGGTAAAATTCAGACAGGGAAGAAATTAATCTGAACATTAGGAAGGTTCTGTTGTGAGACCAGCAACATGGTGGAATAATCTTTGCAAACGTGCTCACCCTTGCAGAGGAATAGATGAAATGACTAGACCTTTTAAACTATGACTCTGTGATTCACTTAAGAGGATCCCACATCTCAAGTGCTATACTTGGAACATCTGAACAGTCACTGAAACCAGTACTAGGAATTAGTCACACCATGGTAGGATTTGCCACTCCTCAGAGGCTTTGCTGCAACAAGAGGTGCTTTCAGTGATACAGCTTTCACACTAAAACTCAGCTAGTAGCTTTTTCTGTTTCTTGAAACACAGGTTAATTACTTTGAGGGAAGGAACACTTGTATTTTAACCTATCTCTTCTCTATTTGTATTATTAATCATCTCACAGGCATCCTACTTTTACATTCCTCAATTATCCATTTAACATCCCTGATGGGTGGGATATTATCAGTAGGTAGCAAATTACTGACTGAAAAATTAGGAATAGTCTGTGTATTAATTTATGAGATTCATTTTTAATCATCTCTTACTTTTTTACTCCAACAGAAACACCTACTTATTTACACTTTATTCCAATCAGTGCCATTGTCATGGAAAGAAGGCATTATTCTCTGAGCTCTTCAATGCCATTAGAACCTCACAGGAACAAATAATTTCTGCTCCCTCACAGATTCAGTAATTGCTTCTAACACAAGAGAAAACACGTGGGTTGATGCATGATTGAATGGAGAGTTCAAGACACAGGCATTTTAAAGAAAAAACATTTGTACAAAAGAGTTCTCCTAAAGAGACGTATAGTGATCTCCAAGGTCAAGTACACTCTCATTTCTGTGCTATTACACATTCTTCAGTGCTTTGCATGCTGAGCTATTACTTTGCAAATAATATTTGCTTTTTAGAATGACAGGCAGTGCTGAAGGAATATTGGAATTAATTACTGTGCAGCTCTGGGTTGTGTCAGAAATTCCTGTGAGTGGAGTGGTAAAGGGTGAAAGAAATTACAAATGAGAGGGACACAGGATTTGAAACAAGGGAATAAGGACTGGGCTGAACACATTCTTTTCTTATTAACATTATTCTACTGAGGTCAGTGAAACCCTTCTGAGCTGCAGCTCAGAAACATGAAATATATAATGATCTCTTGCTATAAGTATGGTAGTGGAGTAAGGAAAAAGTAAAGGATCTGTCAGGAGATATGTTGTCACTGAAAACATCAAGTTTAGAGAGGCGGAGATCTGAAGCATTACGTACTTATAGAATGTTCTTCAGATGACCTCTTCACAATGATCATTCCTGAACAGTTTTAGCCAAGCAACACCAATCATACAAGCAACACTAAAGCATCTTTATAAATCTGAAAGTCACAAGAGAAGGGGTAGAAAAGGGGGAAAAAGGGGGAGTTACAGAAGTGCATATGATGGTGGCTCATTTTTCTTGAGATAGACCACAGGCATACACAGCAATACTGTCCTCAGCCCTCCTTTCCTATAGGCAGAGACTCAAATTCACCAGACTTTTTGTTCCAACCTGTGCATTCCCTATTTCTAAATAGTCCCAAAATGAGCCAGAATTTGGTCCTATCTGTTTAGGCTTTGGCTCCTGAATGTAAAAACTTCAAGACAGGTTTGTCTTTTTAGAAGTAGAAAAGTAATTTTTGGTTTGAGTAAAGGTTCCTTTTCTGTGTCATTGTAAAAATACCTTTTTTCCAAGACAAACATCATTTTTGACACTTTGAATCCTTTAAGCATTTCGAGACCTGGGTTCTGTCTGTCAGCTAGTATTCATGCATGGAAAGCAGTCTGAATTCAGATGTTCAGCCCATCTTCAAAAGAATTATGACCAACCCAAAAGGCAACCAGTTGTATCTGTCAATGGCCTCAAACTTAGCAATAAAAGGAGAATAAAACACAAATTAAACTCTTAGAAGTTTGGTCTGTTCCATGCTGGAAGTATTAAAGTCAAGGAGCTTGTTTTCCCCATTTCAGTTGTAAAGTTTAGCTTTGTTTAGGAATTTAACCTATGCCTAAGGCAGAACACTTACAAATGTAGGACTATGTTCAGTAAACCAATCTGCTTCACTAGGCCAAATACTGTGTTGACTTTTCTCCCTATGCATACCCTAAAAGCTGAAATATTTTAGAGGGGAAAAGAAATTCCAGAGTCTCAAGAGTTTCTATAAATCACAGTTTGCCTTCTCTGTTAAATCAAAGACACGAGTGAATTTGCATCTCCAATGACTGCTTTACACCTTTTTCCACCTCTTTTTGAGGTGGAAAGAGGTGTAAACCAAAGAAATTGTGCAGAGCAGAGAAAAGGGGAGCCTGGAGAGAATTCAGAAACCAGAAGTCATACAATCTCAAGCTCTAGAAAGGAGACAAAACCCACGATATGGAGAGAACTCATTTCCACCCAGCAATTAAGAAATTAAGACAGTGTTGTCTCAATCAGTAATCATTTGCATGTAACCACCTCCTACCCACATTAATTCTGGATAAACAAAATTTCACTTATGAATTTTATTTTTTAATTTGGCATCAAACATGTTTGCTTAATTATTTTTTAAAGTTTTTGAATTGGAATCAGAAGCCATGTGTAGGGTTTATTTATAAACTCCAGTTTCCAAAGGAATAAATACTTATTTCTCAACTTCCACCTTAGTCAAATAATTCCTTTCTTCTGCAAGTGGCTACATGAAGAGTAAAGGAAAGTCATAAATAACATGCCAGGTATTTTGCAATGAACTCTCTCAATTACAGTCAATAAATTGCACATCAGATGAGAAGCTGCAAAACAGTGTGTTACTCTGGGTCTGGGCTTTTTTATTGTTGGGGTTTTTTTGTTGTTTTTTTTTTTAGTTAGGTTTTTGTTTGTTTGCTTACTTGGGTGGTTTTTAGTTACAATTTACTTTAAACTTCAAGAAATCCTCAGCATTCTCTTAAGGGAGACAAGAATCTTGCTATGCAAGTAGATTACAGAAAGAGCCAGACTGGCATTCAAGGATTGGTTAGTTTAAATATTGCTCTGTATTTCTCAGTGCTCATAGCACAGTTACTATGCTGTTTGAATTCCGATGCAACCATTAATGGTGTTTCACCTTTGAGGAAACATTTCTTTTAAAGGAGAGAAACTACAACAAAAATATAATTTCTGATTTGGTTGTAAATGTCCATCATATTCATGATCCTTAAAAAGAAAAAGGGAAAAATACCTTGTTGTGATACCAGCTTTCTTCATATCTATTTTCATTTGGGATGCAAATAAAGGCTGAAACCTCTACAGTAGCATGTAGTCATCCAAGTATACTTGCATATGTGTGTGTATATATATATATTTCTAGCACTATGTATGTGTGTGTGTAAAACCAGAAACTGTGTGAATCACCCATCACATATTTAAAGCACAAAACGACAAGAAAAGCAGAAAGAACAAAAATGCATTAAAATCCTGAAGCTGCCAATTATGCCAATTTTTCATGAAAAAGTGGGTTAGGGTTGCTCAAAGAATCACTATCAAAGGTATGAGCAAAAAAGATTTTATTAGAAATTTATAAAAATGCAACTTAACAAAGCTTGATGGCAAGGTTCTATCAATTGCTTACTACATGGATGAAAATACAAAGGAAAATTGATTTAGGATAGATTTAGAATGATTTACACGAAGACAAAAGATGCAAGAGAATAAGGGAGATGTTCTCACTGAGTCACAAGGTTCAGAGCAGACCCCCTTGCTTTCTAAACTCCTGGTGGAACTTAGGTGTGGCTTGGTCCAATCTGCATAGCACAGGGAGTTATAATGATTAAGTCATAGCACAGGGAGTTATAATGATTAAGTCTTTGTTTCTGCCACTGACTCAAAATACAGTAAAATAAGTTTTCCTTTTATGACACCACATTACTGCATTTTTCTGTTGTCAGAAACTGAATGTTTAGTGCAGTGGGAAGCACAGAGAATGACCCTGTGTCTCAGGGTCCTGTCTCTGTCTCACTAGAATCTATAATGCCACAGTAGCCATACAAACTACACAGAAACACATGTTTTGGGGTTTTCCTTTTGTCTAAGAGGTCTAAAATATGCATTCTTGTCCAGTGACTTTTCTTAACAACTCACTGAAGGAACTTCTGACATCTCATTATTTTGATTTCTGAATTTCCCCTTTCTCCTCCCTAAAAGGCCCTGTTCCCCAACCTCACCTCATGACAAGAGTAATCACTTCCATCACAAAAAGTACCCAACATTTTTGCCTAGATTTAAGAAGTCAGTATGTCATTATTTTTCGGTCTTTAGTTGGGTTTTACTAAACTCTTGTTAAACTTTTTTTTGTTTTGTTTTGTTTTTGGGTTTTTTTTCTGTCAGGAAGTCAGGTTAAAAATTGAGTATATGTAAATTCTCTTTAAAAAATTCTTTAAAATTTTTAAGATGTGTTCAACAGTGAGCTACCCATATTCTCTGGTGTTTCCACACAGTGAGCAGCCTCACTTCAGCATGTGGTAATCCTCAAGATATCTGCAATGACTGATAGCACATGGTTGCAGGTACTGGATACAGAGACATGTTCTGTCACATTCCCTCTGGGGTGCAACTTCCTGTATTACTGTGCAGTCATCAATGGCTCATGATCCTGGCTCATTAAGTGCCTATTTCATACTCCAGGCAGCTTCATTTATTTGTAACTGCTGCTGAGAAACCCTTGATGACTGCACATATTATTCAGATAAAAGTGCTCAAGACAAAAAGAAATTCCCAAGGAGAAAGACAATTGTTTACCTGCTAAAGAATCTCTGAAACATAACTCTTTGCTACCTTTCATAATATCACCTTGTATAAGAAGGTACTGTACTTCCTGCCTGTGCTTCTACTCATTCAACAATGGCACAGTTCTCTTTTATTCCGATTTACTCACTGGATTAAGAATTATGTCAAAAGGAAAAAAAAAAAAAGCCGCTGCTTTAACATGTTGGTTCAGAAAAACTTTTTGCCCAGTCTGTTGCCCTTTTATCTTCCTGATTAAGCAAAAACTAAAGCAAAGAATCTTCTTGCATACCCTCACTTTTCTTTAGATATATACACAAAAATGTATCTTTATGATTTGGGACACTTGTAAATATTGAAGAGTATAAAATGGGATCCCTCCTTTATCACCATGGTCTAAATAATTTTTTAGAAAGACAATTCTTCCCCCACTAGATTTTTTCACAGCACTTGAGGGCATACCCATTTACTGTGTTTGCACAGAACACATGGTCAGAGCAGGAGTTACTGACAGTGGTGAGATTATTTCTCCCCTCACTTAGCAAGTGCAAGACATGTACTCCCAAAGCAGCAATGACTGCAGCTTTTCCACCACCCATGAGATCACTACCATAATTAAAGAATTTCCTTTTTCATTACTTACAACATTCTTTCTTTTTTATTATTTCCCCAATTCTCCTGGCTTAAAACACAAAACCTGAGCATAAAATGTCTCTTTCCCTAAGCTCTTTAAGCAAAGTGGATATAAATCCCTCCCAGGGATCTCTCAATTTAGAACTCTCTATTTTAAGGAAGTTTGCAATTCTGACCTAGAAATTGAATTGATTGTATGTTTATAAGAATATGTGTTTACATTTATGTTTCCATTTATGAATATTCAGATCTTAATGGAAGAAATTATTAGATTAAACAGGAAAGTAAAGCAGTGATAATCCGTGCAGAAATGTTATTGCTGAGCCCAATAGTTTCTACTTCAAAGGGTAGGCCTAGATATTCATCTGTGCAATGAAAGCAAAACCATTACTCCAAAACGGATTTTCTCATTTGAAGAGATGTAGTTAAATTATTTATTCATCAGCTCTCTCTTACTATATTGGCCAGAGAAAGGAAATTATATTCTACTGCAACTAGAAATAACTGGATGGGTCAGTATTGCAAAAATCCTTCACAGCACTTTTAAAGAGGAGGAAATGAATGATTTTGTGCTCTATGCTCCATGGGACAATAATTTCACAGCATTTAGAAAAAATTTCAGACATCGAAAGTTGATTTCTTACACAGTGGCAAAGGGAATGACAATAACAATAGAGCCCAGGAAAGAAGTGGGTAACTCAGAATACTGAAAATATTCTTCTTTGCCAGGACTAACAGATTAATTTGCCTATTTAAGCCACAATGCTTTGGCAACATGCAGAGATGTCCAATTTAAAAATGAGCTAAAATAGATAGACCACTTTGCTGAGAAAATCTGAAGATGCACGGCAGTGCTTGCAGGAATTTTGCCGATTTGTGCGTATTTACCTCTATGGTAATGAAGAAAATTATTTCTACAGGGTCAGAGAAGATCAGGGGTTTATAAACAGATGATATTAACTACATAAATATTAATGAAAATGATAATTTGACAATCTTCATACATTTTTTCTACCAGCCTACATTAAGTGAAACTAAATTATTTCAGTGACCTAGAAGCAACCATTGTTTCAAAAAGTCTCAGAAACAAACCTGGTCTTTCCACAGTAAGATGTCCTTGGAGTTAACTGGTATTTTTCTAAATAATAAGAGTTAGTGATGATTTAAAAATTAAGTATGTTGTCCACTGAAGCCATAGATAGCCTTTCTTATATTCATTTCAGGAAAAACAACAAAGAAGCCCACAAAAATTTGCTTAAGCCAAAAATAATAGGTTTTATAGGGAAATCCAAAGTCGCTGCCACCCAGAAAAACTCATTTTTAATATATACATTCATTTGGGCTCTTACATTGAAGAATCAAAGCTTTGTAAGGTTTCAGTCAAAGATTCTGCTGTCACAAAAAGAGCAGGAGCAGCGGAACTACTGCTTCAAAGCAGCTCTCATAGTTTATATGGCCATATTTTTGCTTTTCTATGATGTTTGTTTAGCATTCTTGTTTAACATAAAAAATGTTTGTGTGTGATACTGATACATTTTCCCAGATCATTATTAAAGTTATTGGTTTAACCAGTTGTAGTAATTACATCATATTTGCTTTCAGTAAGGTAGACTGAAGGAACTTGAAAGACCATATTACCAATTAAACAGATTATGTGTGAGGCTTTCCTTAGTCACTCTAACAGCAGATCTCACAGGTATTACAATCTTTCAATTTGAAATTTAAAATATTTCAGATGAAAATAATCTACTTACATGTTTGATTCCAGGACTTCTATATTTCTTCTTCAGATTAGTTTATGCTACCTTATTTATTTTCACATTGCTCGATGTCAAGTGAGTGCATAATGCATTTCTCCTCATTATTGATATATCTGTGCTGATTTTCTGTCCATCGTTAATTACATCTGATGGTCTGGGAGGACATATATTAGATAAAAATTTGTTCAGCTTTTATTTTCACTGAATTAAATACTGGGAAAAGAGAGTAATTTTCCACAAAGCCAAGACCAGTTAATGGACACAGCACCGCAGTTGTGGCCTCACCAGTGCTGAGCAGAGGGGAAGGAATGTCTCACTTGATCTGCTGGCAATACTTTGCCTGATGTAGCCCAAGACATCATCACCTTCTTTGCAGGAAGGTATCCTGGTTTCAGCTGGGATGGAGTTAATTTCTTCTCAGTAGCTGGTACAGTGCTGTATTTTGGACTCAAAATGATGATAATGTTGACAAGACACCGAAGGTTTGGATTTTGCTAAGTTGTGTTTATCTGAAACCAAGGACTTTTTTTGTTTGTTTGTGCCTCATGCTCTGCCAGTGAGGAGGTACACAAAGGAAAAGAAACTGGGAGGGAGCATAGCCAGGAAGTGTGACTTGAACTGGGCAAAGGGATTTTCCACACCATAGAATGTCTTGTCCAGTACATGACCTGGAATGAAGGGAGTGGGGGAAGGGCAATTTGGGTTCAGGAACAGAGTCTGGCACCAATCAGTGGTGAGCAACTGTATGGTGTATCACTTTTTTTCTTCTTCTTTTATTTTTTTAACTTTGGTTTCAGTTATCAAACTGTTCCTATCTCAACCCACAAGCCTTACTTTTGATTCTCTGCTCCATTCTATGGGAGGTTGGGGGGCTGGGTGGTGCTTTGTTTCCAGCTGGGCTTTAAACCACGACACGAGGGCACATTACTTCCTCATTTACCCAGTCTGCCCATTATATTCATTGCTTTATTTCTGTGCAATTTCTGGACAAAATGTTATGTGGTCTAAAGGTCAGCTTAAATGCTACCTGGACTGTCAAACAGGGCATCAAGCATCTCCCACAATTAGTAGGAGATGGTCCCTAAAAGCTACTAAGTTTTTGGTCATGTTCTTGCAAGCAATTAAGGAAAAAGAATTTTAATGGTTCAGCCTTAATAATGGAAAGTTACAGACAGACTTTCTAAAAAGTGATGATTTTGCATTAGAAGTAAAGCTAACACTTAATTGAGCAAGACTTCAAGCAAAATGAAACAGCTGAATCAGTCTGGAACAATGTAGTGTTGAAACAGGAAGGGAAAAAATCAAAATATTTACATTTGGAAGGAGGAAACAATTCAAATGTCACTGTGTGATTTTTTTGTTTAGAAGATCCTATTATCAAATCAATAGGAGCAAAAAGAAACTGAAATGAGAATAATGATTTAGATGTAGGTGTGGTCTAAGGCAAAAATTATACCACAATCTCATTTCCAGTTAACCATCAATCACAAAAAAAAAAAAAAAAAGAGAAATGCGCATTGTTGTTAGTGGAATTCAGTTTCCTGTCTAGTAAACGGTTCTCTGCTCACAGTTCTAAAATATCACATGCAGCTGTACTAAAATATAAGGTAGAGGCCAACTACATGAACTATAATGGACTCTGTATAATGGACCTGCCTGACTATTTTTTTAGTGCACCCTCTTTTCCATAAACTTTATTGGAAATGGCTTTATATTCTAATACTCATTAAAGGGGAAAATATTAAATAATAAGTGAGCCAAGAAAACAAAGGTCTTCTAGAAAGTTTTCTGCTTTCTAATGATTCTCTTTTTACAGTTACCTTTTTCTGATAGCAATTAGTGAGATTTTTCTTTCACACATGTGCTTCATCTGTGAGATCTCTTCCATTCATTTTCTCCCAAGTTTTACTGAAGTAGTTCCTACAGATCTCAACTATGTGCTTTTATGCTGTTCCTGCTATTGTCAAAACTCTTTACCACATGCTAATATAAGGAAGAGCTGGATGGATTCAGCTCTCTCCCATACTCAGTAGGTACCTGTGGAAGATATAGCAGATCCTTTCACTCTGAAAGTCACTGAAAAAAGGTTAGCAATGGTTGTACTAAAATTTTATCAAAGGGTTTGAGAATTCTGTTTGAAAACCAACACTGTCACTTTGTTAAAACATCACAATAATCTAGATTAAAAACATTTTCAAACTACTTTTGACTGCTTTTATCCACTAGGCCTTCAGCAAGTTCTCTATTAAATTGTCCTTAAGTACTGTTTATGAGAAAGTAATGCAGATCAGCTTTTTTCCTGCCAGCTATTAAAGTAAGCCACTTCATTCATACAATTCGTCTATTCAACTGCAACAAGGATTATTTAACGAAAACTTTTCTCTTTGACTGATTTCTGTGTTTCAGTTCCCTTTCCTTTCCTTCCCCTTTTCTAATTTATTCTCTTTGGTTGTGGAATTCACTAAAATGTATTGCAAGAATTGTCAAACATAGCATATTACATATTTGAGAACATAATTCAGATGGTTTGCTTTACTCTGTGTATTTATGTGTAGCATGATCTCACAGAAAACTCTTATCATCAACAAATGGCTCTCAGATTTTGGACTTCCTATTTCCGTGGTTTGTAAAGCTGAACAGAAGGAACCAAGCAAAAAGAAGTTGAATGACGTAAAGACTATTTGCTCCCACTATAAACACCAAGCTAGGGAGGCAATGAACTTGTGAGGTTTCCTGAGGAAACTACCTTGCCATAGCAACCAAAGGCTTTTTAAAGCTAACAGATGAAAAAGTTGATTCTTGACATCTGGGGTATAGCTCCTATCACACCCCTCATGCCTCTACATCAAAGCTCTAGATCATTTAGCTCTAGAACTCATGTTTCTATTTGATTAAAAATCATAGGAGAAACTTAAAAATACCTACAGCAGGCAAAACAACAGTGACACACCTGAACAATAATGGCTTTCTCCCAGATTTCCATGAGGAAATGCAGTAGATGTGTAATCATCAGAACTATTTCATTGCAGTCCTTCCCACCCTGGGAACTAACAGGTACCTTTTCCATGGAGCACTAATAGGAGCACAAAGATGCAGCTGAGATTTAACTACTGGCAGACAATGTTTTAAATGAAGACAGAGAATGTTACTGCATTCTCTCAGAAGACTTTTTGTTTTCACTCCACAAATGCATGAAAGAGCTGTTCATTGTACTGGTGCACTGCCAAGAAGAAAGTAATTCATGTTTTTGACCTTCAGTGGATTGTGACAACAATACTTATGCTAAATCTCTCCTTCACTGCATGACTGACCTCCCATGTGCTAGCCAAGAAACACTGAATCTTCACACTGTATTTCCCTATTTAGTTCAGGCTAAAAAAATACTGCAGAGTTTGTTCCTAGTTAGAAATTACTGGTGAAAAGTGTTGCTGTCTCTATCAGGTCTTATTAAATGGGATTAGATTACTAAGAAGCTGACAAAGGAAGAATAAAGCTTTGTGCCATATTTCCACTTGTACAGTACAATCTATATTAACAATCTATATTATCTTTTCTGTAACCACAAGCTGTCTAAGCCTCACACTTATATTGCCCCATATTAACCAGATTTTAATGACTATGCTTGTGCACTTCTGCAACTACAAATTGTTTATGCAAAAATATAAGCTATAAAATCTAAAGGATTTCTATCCTGAGGAGGAACACACCATAATGTTCTGGCAATAGATCAGAAGTTCTTTGCCACAGTTGCATTAAAATAAAAGAAATTTTGTCATCTGTCCAAAAACCCACCCAGAAACAACAGAGGGCTATGGTTAAGGGTAGAATTTTTAGCATGTAATAATTGCTTACCACATCTGTTAGACTAGTGAGAAAACTTCCAAAATTCAGATATGCTTTGGATTCCAATGAATAGTATTCCAAATAGTATTCAATAATATGCCAAAATGTTCCTTCAAAAATTTCTGCAACTAGGGAAGAAAAAAAGAAAGCAGCAAAGTTTGCAAACAAAACTCCTTCAAATAAATGATATTAAAAATGAGTACAGGTCAAGTTTTCCCTTAACAACTCTACAGGAGCACAGTCTGGAAACCAGAAACCACTATCACTTCTGGCTCATGTCCACTGCTGCATCTTTTGAGTTATCTCAGGCTGATTTCAGACTGGTAAGCAGCAGGAAGTAGAACTAGCTTTATGTTTTACTCAGTCTCTTCTGCTGTGTTTTGGTGATACCTCCACTGCCACTTTCCTTCAAGTATTCTATTGCCTGTGTCTTCCACCCTGCACTTGTGCTCCATCACTTCTGGGAAGCAGGACTTTCAAAGAAGGACAATTAGGTTTGTAGCCAGTAGGAAACTACGTGCAACAGTACAGGCATTCCAGGTATAGGCAATGCTCCAACAGGCAGTGGGGTTTAAGGAGCAAGGCATGACTTGCTTACCCTCACTGCTCTGTACCCTGCACCCAACTGGCACTTCTTAATTTGTTAACCCTCATGTCTGTCTCTTTGTGTTATGTCTCTTTATATGCAAATACACACCATCACAGATATTTTAGGAGAGCAAGGCGGGTGGACTAAATTATCTCAAGAGATCTATTCCAACCCCAACCACATTTCTAAAAAAGACCAGAAATGCTAAGTCTTTTAGGATACCAACTGAGAGATGAGCCTGAAAGTGGATTATGCTTGATTGTCCTATGTCAAATGACCTAGAGAACAGTCGCTGTCCATGCAGAAGTCCAAATTTACACAAACATAATCAGTGATCAGATGGCACTTAACCAAGGCACATTTAAAACCAGGTTTAGAAAGAAGTTCATATCACATAAATGGGCCAGAAAGGATATGGCCAAATTTTATTAAAAATGTATAATAAACAGTTCTATCAACTCTTCTTCTGGACCTGAGACAGTGACTGAAGGTCAATTTTAAACTGCAACTTTTTACTTGAACTGCAGTGTAGCTGCAGGGATTCCACACTGCAGAATGGTACAGCAACCACTTTGAAACAAAACCAATAAACATGTCTGAATGCTGCAGCTGAATGCATGATCAAATCCCATTGCTATGCAGATTCATGCTTAGAATTTAGACACTATTTATAAACACAAACTCACTGAAATTATAACTTGTATGTTTACAAGAACATTTAATTTATTTTTGTGTCACTCTCACTGGTTTGCTCTCAATGAGCAGGAAGTTGATGGCTTAGTTTTATCATTCAAAACCTCTAAAATGGTTTCCAGCAAACTTTCAGTAGATAGTAGAAAAATTATTGAATCTCTGACACAGCTTTTCTCTTCTCAAACATGCAAATTTAGGTACTTCTCCTGTATAAAATTTATTACAGTGAAACCGGAGGAATCTGAGGGTTTTCAATTTCACAGAGAAAAAGCAATTTTTATGGCAATTCATACTCTTTATGAAATGAGCAATAAGTGTTGCTTTTGCAGAAGCAAAATGCCTTGTAAAAATTAAGATATTTTTCTAACTTGAGGTTTGAACATTTACATGAAGACATTTCCAGTGAAATTATTCAATCTCATGCTGGGCTAAGATACATTAAGTGAAATATCAGAGCAGGTGAGACCAAGTACAGTGTTCCGTACTCCCTTCCTTTTATCTACCCTGTATTTTTTAAGCCTCTCCACAACCATTATAGAGTGTTTCCCCTTGATTATGATTTTCCTATGTTAAAGGGATTAGATAGCTTTGTGCAATTCTACCACTTTCTCATTTTCTGTCAGCCACAACTGACAGAAACCAAGCTGCAACCCAATTCAGCATCCAGCATATCAAATCTAAATTGTGGCTATAAATGCATGTCCACTTCCTGACAATGTAATGCACTGACAAACTAAAATCTTCTGCAAGATTTTTTTGAAGTGAACTGAAGAATGATAATGAGCAATAATGTAATATTTACTTTACTAGATCAAATGTACATGTATTTTATTATTTCCTATATGATATACCATTTTATGCGCTATTTACATGTAAAAACTCCTGGCCAACACAGCCACTTTGGATATGCCATTGACTTGGACACTAAGAGTGGCAAACTGCCCTTGGAGCCCCAAACACCACCTCTGAGCTGGCCCTGAGGCACTGGGGGAATGAGGTTTTTCCCCCATGGAAAATGGCCACCATTCACATCCAGTCACATGTGGCTGACAGTGGGGTGCCACCTCCTAAAATCACAAACTTTGCAGGATTTCTCCCAAACCAAAGCTGCCAGCAACCAGGATTCTAGCTGTTCTTGGAGCCCCAAACACCACCTCTGAGCTAACCCTGAGACACTGGGAAAATGAGTGTTTTTCCCATGGCAAATGGCCACCATTCAAACCCAGTCACATGTGGCCAACATTGAGGTGCCACCTCCTAAAAAAAGCAAACTTTTCAGGCTCACTCCAAGCAGGACTCTGGCTGCCCTTATAACCCCAAACACCCCATCTCCACGTGATATTGTACATACCTACACTAGCAAGATAAATACATGAAAGAGGTGAGACAGAACTTGGTCCATGAAAGGCAAGAGTTTAGCACATAATTTTTACGCATTTCAGCTGCAGAGAAAAACTCTCCTGGTGTAGCAAAGCCAGGCGTTTCACCGTCTGTGCATTATACATGGTGATGTCCTGTGCCACACAAACAATCTTTCCAATTATGAAATGGGGGGAGAAGGAGGTGACTAACAGAAGAGTAGTATAAAATAAATACCTAGCTAATAATAAAGAAGGGAATTTTTTGCTTGTAATTTAAATAAGCTCAACAGAATGAAATTTGCATGTTGCCCCCTTTCTCAAACTTTGACCTGTGCAATTCCTCAGACACAGCAGGCCAGCAGTTCTCTGAGGAGACAGTGTTTTGGTGGCTTACAGCATCTAAAATGATGACAGGCCTTCAAATAAAGTAGAATGAAAGGACTGGGGTTTTTTACCTGCAGGATCTTCCATAGCATTGATAGAGGTGAAATTGTTGGGGTTTTTTCTTGCCTACTACTGAAAATGCTACTTAACCCACCAAATTCATGAATAAGTTCATTGTTGTGTTAACAAGGATGAATCTTGGGAAACATTTACTGAGAAGTGTGTTTGTATGGAAGAACTAAACCGTTCCTGCATTGTAGACTAAGGGAACCGGAGAGAGGAGTCAGAGACTGACTCAATTCACAATTGATTTGATACATATTTAGACTGCAAGTTTAGAAAGATTTTCCAAGCTCATCCAAAGCAATTTCCTGTTCAAATAGTCACACAGGCACAAAAGTGATTTTTCATATTATTCTGATCTCTATCTTAGAAGTCCCATGAGTACTCTGGACTATTTCTAATGAAGGACTCCTCCAGCGCCTTCTTGTTCTCATTTTCAGACGCCATACAGACAAAGCACCTCTATCTGTTTGAGCATGTGTTCCTTGGTGTAAGATGTCATCTCTTGATACTGGTTACCTTTGTCATTCATGTGCAGAAAGCAATATCCCCTTTTCCTCTTTGTCTTTCTAAACCAAGGAATACAAATTTCTCCTGATTGTCTCCATTCCCTTAAGCATCTGTTGCGCCCTCAATAGCACCTTTTCCAGCTTCCATCAGTTGTTCAAATACCCACCATCATTACTAGGAATGCACTAAATGATATCTCCCAGAACTTTTGTCTTTTCCCAGGGTTGTATATCTTGTCAGCTACTGATAGTTGTCCTTTCTCTCACCTAAATTCATCTTCTTTCTAAGCTGCCCTAATTGCCCATTAACCCTGTGGGAGTGCCAACTCAGAGTTGTTTTGTTATTAGTCTCTCCATTGAGTGCTTTTCTCTGCTGTACTGTTGAATTTTATCTCATTTCTATTGCTCCAGTATCCAATGTGATGACAACAGATTAAGACCTTTGTCATTATCTGTCAGACTCTTCACTCCCAAGTTGCTCCTTTATCTGTTTTCTCCTTTACAAGCTTCTTCTCCACTTTAAGTTTTGTATACATTTTCTTCTTCACAGAGAGACTCTAATGTGGTCTTACATATGTGGCATTTAATTCAAATAAATGAGATTCTCCCCACTCTCAAATAGTTTCGTGATGTTCTAGAGAAAGAGATAAAAGATTTATGTGGCACAACTTTCTGTTTGCAAAATCATTGTTTGAATGCATAATTTTTTGAATGCATCCTTGTTTTCAATCTTTGAGTAATCTTGTCCTTCAAATTTGCTCTTAAGGGCTTATTTTCTCTTCCAGGTTAAACTAATGCATCTACAGATATGCAGATATACTCCTTCCTTTATGTGCTAATAAAAACATATGTGTCTCTTTAATGTTAAGCTGACCATTGTATAATAAAACAATGCAACTCAGCCTCAGAATTTTTTGCATGCCAGCCAACTTGGAAATCTGTGAAAGATTGGGCACTGATTTAGGCTTTGAATCATAATAGAGAATTGCTATACTTCTAACCACATGCTCACTGCATTGAACATTATTCACAATAAACTTTTGAGTTCATATGACTAAAAGGTCTCTTGAAATCTGCTCTGTTCTTATCAAGGGCTGTCTCAGCTGGCTTTCTGTTGATTCTTCCAGTAGCCATATACCTCATGTCTAAGACATGGGATATTTTTGGCAAGCAAACCATTTTTCATTCTTTCCCAGCTCTACTTATCTCTCTGGAAGATAATCTAGTTAGGTACAGAGTGCCTTAAGTTTTTCCTGGCATGACATAAATTCTTGATGGTTCCGCAACATTCTAATTAAGCAAGGGTCAGTACCTTCTACATGCAAGATTCTCAGCTTTCCTGCTCAAATAACTTGACTAACTCATCCCCATTCATCATACAAGAAAATGATTCCATTTTCTCTCTCAAAACTGAAGGCTTATTCACAGATCTTCTTTTATCTTTCCCTTAATTTACAGCAGATCAAGCTGACATAATTCAAGTTACAAGTAAATTCTGTGACCAACTCCTCTATAGTATATTTGTAGCATATTTTATTATGCACCCAAAACAATATAAATAATGTCACCCCTTTCTAATTCAGGTGTGTGACGAGAAGTGTTAACTACCAAATCTCAGAATTTCTAAGGCTCATTGTTGTAACTAAGAGTAAGACTTATTTTCCAGCTCTTATCAGGAAAAGCAAACATATCAATCATGTAATTTTCAAATGTATTTCCTAACACCATTGAAAATCTGAAAAAATCTATACAGATTTCAGTATTGGCACACAATAACTTATTTTACTGTTTTTAAAATCGTTTTGATTTTGATTCAAACCTATTCCACTAAAGCCACCCTACTTCTTTTTTGTTTGTTTATTTCTGATCATATTCTGAGTGTGTTGCATTGTCCATCTGCCTTAATGTATAAAGAATGGGGTTTGCACATGGCCCACATCTCAGTGCCAACAACTGGTACCAACATGACTCTCAATCCACCATGTTCCTCTTGTTCTCCACTCGTCTAGTTTCATTTCCCCCACAAGCTCAACTTCCTCCCCTGTGTTACTATGCTGTGGTGTTGGTATATAAATATTTGGTTTCTCACTGACTACACCCAGTCTCTGAGATGACACGTAGCTTCTTCAGTACCTACACTGATCCCTGTTTTCATCTGAATATTTCCTTTGCTGACTTTCTGTCCACTGGTCATATTCCTTTGCATTTGTTGTATAGTTATTTACTTGATTTAGGCTCTTGATGAGTAAACACTGAGCCTCTAGATCATACAAGTTTTCATTTCTTCCTCAGTTTAAAGTTCCTATTTCTCATTATCATTGCAGAGATTTCTCCTGGTTTTGAATTAAAGATTATTTTTAGTAGGTCAGCCCTTAGTTTTTTATCTTTTTTTTACGTGGCCTACCACAGAACAGTTCATGATCAGTAATATAACAAGCAGAAGGGCAACATATCAGTTCTCTACAAGTGTTGAGGTTACTGGCAGAAAAACACTGTGGTGGCAGGAAGCCTATAAGGCTCAGATATGACCATAGAATATCCAGTTCAGATGTTCAGGCTGGTTCCTAAACTATAATTTTTAAACTTGTGCCCAGTCTTATTTTTAAAGTCTGCTTTAAAGCATTTTGCAGTCTCATACTTCCTCCAAATTTTTCAGGTCATTACTGCTTATAGTACTTCCTCTACATCATATTAAATTCTTCTCCTTTTGCATTAATATGCTTCAGCTTTTGCAGACTCTTATCACTATTCCCTCTGAGCTGTCATTTTTCCTTCCAAGTCCATTCAATAATAATTTTGCTTCCATGGCTTACTCTGAGATTTTTGCAGTTTATGTGAGCCTTACCAAACATGCATTATTTAAAAGTAATGCTGATTTTTTTCACTGTCATATTTATGATTTATGGCCTCATTACTGAATGAAGCCATAGAATTGCAATACTCTTCATGCCAACAACTGACTTAAGCACTGCTTGATTTTTTTTCTTGCTCTCAAGCTTTAGTCATACTTTGTTTCTTACAGTGCAAGGCACATTTGGGGACGAGAAAAGATCTTTTTCTATGGTGTCTCTGTGTCATACATCTTAAAATGTATACATTGATACATTAGGGGGACCACAAGCACTAACCAGAAAAAACAAACAGTGGCCACAGCACAATATCTTGTATATATCTAAAAAATAAAATACTTGGGATTTTTTGCTTCTTTTCTACTCCTTGACATGGAAAAAGGTACAAAAGATGGTTTGGTATCTACACAGTACAAACAATCTTGAACCATTTGTTACTGTGCAATTATCCAAGGTTTTTAAATCTGCACTTCAAATCTCAAAGGTTGTTCTTATCATGAAATTCTAAATAATTATAATAATGGTGGCTCAAACAAATATTAGGTATCTTAATGAAAAGTCAACACTGATGAGAGAAAACTGGCTTTAGCAGCATTTGACAAAGACCATTTCACTCAGAAAAAGAGGGTCTAGGGACTTGCGTTAACCTCCAACTGCAGTGCTGATTTGTACATGAAATGTTCCAAGTCTCTTAATCCCAGGAAAAAAAGACTACAAATAGCAATTAATTTTCCTTTGCAGAGGCATTGGAAGAGAGAGAATATAAGAAAGGCCCTCTTTGTCCTTTTCTCACACAGTGTTTTTTGTTATGAATTTCCTTGCAGTTCTATTACTGTGCACCCAAGACCTGGAAGTCACATTCTAAGATACTCACCATGAAGTGTGTGGTCGTCAGCTGTGAAAATAAAAATATTACATTTTGAATCTATTTTCTTCCAAACAAGTTCATCTTTTCCTTCACAGACATGAAAATAGATGTCACATGTGCCTCTCTGTGAATGGGATAGAAGGGATTAGAAATTCTTCAAAAGCTCTACAGGGAATTTCTACGCAGTGGAGAGTTGGGCTTTTTCCTTTTTCTTTTCCTTTTTAACAAAGAGGTACCCTTTTGACTTACAAGTAATTACATAGAAATTTAATAATCAAATCTAATCTATGGTTTGATGTGATCAATAAAATGAGTAGTAGAGAAGTAGTAAAGAGTGGAGGAAAAGAGACAGAGAAAAAAAAAAAAAAAAGAAGAAATGTAGGACAATAAGAGAAGAGGGGAAAAAAATCAAAGGGAGAAAGTATAAAATCTTCCCAGCAACTTTTAACACTGGAGTACATTTGGGTACCAATAAATATCTGCAATATCTGTGCAACAGAGTCCAGAGCTATAAGCACTCTTGCATATTTGACTGTTTTTGGTACAAGGGTGTACAGCACTCCCTTGAAAATACTTTGGGCGATCCAAAGGAGACACTGGCTGCTCACATAAATCCTAAGAAACCTGGAGAAGTTCTAAGACTCTTTTTTTTATCTTTGCCCACCACTTTGAAACAAAATCTACCAAAGGAGAATGAAATCTGGTTCATTTCCTCTGATTGTATGTTTCAGAACTTTGCAAGAATATTTCCTTTTTCTTCCTCCGTTCAAGAATCTAGCATCTAGTGGTTGTTTAGCTTTGTTTTTTGTGAAGTACTTTTAGGTCATGTTATTACAAAGAGTAAAAGTGCTAGGAAAAGGACAAAGCATAGCTAAAAGAGAATGAAAAATTATATATATGAGTTTAACTAATAGCTCCTACATCTCTCTTATTTCAAGGATGCCTGGCAGGACTCAATTTCATTTCAATACTGTAGATCAAGAAAAACTATTTATTATAGTAAGGAAAGGGGAAGAAAAGAGAGAGAGACAACACTGGCTATGTTGGGAATTGCCATCTAGTGAGGAAAGAAAATCTTGAAATAAAAATGTTTCAAGGCTCAGAGATTGGAAATAAAACACATAATCCTATAATTTTAGGTTGTTGCTTGTGTTCCAGGTCAATCTTATGTAGACAGAGCATAGTTCCATGTGCTGGTGGCTGAGTAGCTACCATATATACAGCTCTACCTATTAAAGTCATGTAACTATATCTATTTTAAAAATCGCAAATTTCAACCAGAATTGTATGGTTTTCTTCAGAGCATAGCATTTGAAAAAGCTAGTGTTTTATTCAAATATCCATACTTCTGACATGTTTTTTTGCCCCAATTCTTCTAACACCCACATACTTTACAGTTTTACATGGTAGTGGTTGTTACATCGGGAGTATGCCATATTCCAATCTTCTGAGTGCTGCTAAAATTCTAAGAGTACTGACTCCCGTATACACCCTGCGGCTCTTTGCAGCTGTGATTATCAAATATTCCACCTCCACAGGGCATGCCCAAGCACAGGGCTAAGCACAACTATCCCTGAATCTGCCAAAAATCCACTTAGCCACACAGACTCCAGGGAAATAAAGAAGCTGCCAGAGTTAAGGAAAGGACAAGAGCTGACCTATATGCAAGTAGACTGCAAAAAGAAGCATGTGCAAAGACCTGGCAGGGAGAGAAGACCTGGGCTGACTCAGTAAGGAAGAAGGACAGAGAACAAAAGGGAGATTGCAGCATAGAACAGAAGGAACAAAAAAGCTCATCTCTGTGTTGAAATAAATAAATATTGCAGCTGTATCCACCATTTCTCTCATGCCAGAAGCGATGTCCCGCTGGATGTACAGTAAATGCCTTCCAGAAATGGTTACTCTACAGTACAGCCTCACTGTCAGATGCCACTCCCTCATTTTCTCTCTAAGGATGATCTGGTTGCAAGCATCAGCTTACCACAGATAAACAGTACTGTAATGCAAAGACTATTAAAAACTCAACTGGAGAAGGAAAGGATCCAGGGAGACTCCTTAGATGCCTTCTGGTACTTAAAGAGGGTTTATGAAAATAGGGAATGACACTTTACACAGGCAGATAGTGGTATGAAAATGGTTGAAAATAAAAGAGGAGAGATTGAGATTTGTTACTAGGAACAGGTTCTTAACCCAGAAGGTGGTGAGGCACTGGAACAGGTTGTTTAGAAAAGTTGTGGATGTCTCATCCTTGGAAGTGTTCGAGGCAAAGTTGGAAGGGTCTGAGCAACCTGGTCTAGTGAAAGGTGTTCCTGCACATGGCTGGGTGTCAGAATTAGATGATCTTTACGTTTCCTTCCAACTCAAGCTATGATTCTATGAAAATGAGGAAATACCAGCTTTCATTCATGTATATTCATAGATCAGTTAATATATCCATACCTTATATGCATAAAGAAGCCACCTTCACAATTTGACGACTAATACTTTATTCAGCATGCATGCTACAAAACTCTCTGGGAGGGCAGGCAAGCTCTAAAGTGATTTCTCTCTTGGTAGCCCCTATAATCCTCACAGAGATTGAGAGGTGTACAGCAGTTGGACTGAGGGCCTGCAGGAGAAGAAGGTGTGCTCAGGGTTGAGAATTAAAGGTTAAACTGAATTCCTCCCTGTCTCATATTTTCTGCCTGAAATTGGAGAAGTGACTTGATCGAATATTTCATTTTTTTAAAACAAGTGAAGTCTGCATGTTAATTTCCAGGTATCTGAACTGCAGCTGCAGCTCCAGTAAAGAAATAATCTCATTGGCTCACAGCTACAAGTGAAGTTTGAGAGAGCTATACTTTGAAAGTATAAAATTCAGTTCACTCCTACACATTCTTAAACAAGATTTCCTGCATGTTTCAGGTTTGTCAGAACTACACTGTCTCAAATCAAGCTAATTGTTTCTTTTAATCATAAAACCTCCTGGAGGTGATGAGATTTGTTTGTCTTAGGGGTCTTTGTGAAGACAAACTGCTTTTGAAGCCTTCAGGCACTACAGAAAAGCAAAAGTCATCTCAAAGCACATTTTGGTTGTCAGACACAGCCCTAAACAACAACCACAGAAGAATGAGGCATAAGCAAAATACTGAAAAGATGCATGTTAAGTGAGCAGCACTGTGTATGTCATGCAGTAAGCATCCCTGGCGTCCTGGGAGGGTCAGGAGAGAAGGAAGCATGTGATATGCATTGAAAAAGAGAATTGCAATCAGACGTATAAATAAGCTAAAAAAATGGAAGCACAGATAAATCTGTTTCTGCTATTTCCTGCTGCTTGAATGTTTGAATTTGAGACTGTCTTAATGTTCTCTTCAAACTTCATATCTATAATTATCAGCTTATTTCCTTTTTTGGGTAATTTCAAATGGTTTCTTGGGATACTGAGTGGGGCACCTTGGGTCATCTCTTGCCAGGCTAAAGACAGTGGCAGTGGGGAAAAAAGAAATAAGCAACAGGGAGAGAGAGTGATGACTTTTAAGCAATTGAGATGTGCATAATCACATACGACTACTAAGGAGAGAGATTTATAAAGAACACTCCAAAATCCCCTATTTTCCCCTGGAATTTCTGGATTATTTACCAAGCTCACATTTAAGCAAAAGAACCTACCCCAGTCAAACTGGCTGTGTCCTCTAAGAACCTCTACTGACAAGATAAAATTGAATGGACACAACTTTTATACGTTGGAGCATCTCTCACTAGCAAACTTCTTATTTCCTGCATCTAGAATAAAGTTTAGCCTCTTGCTAAGGGGCTAAAACTGCTCTGCCTGCACACACACATCTCCAAGCTAGCCTAGAAAATTCTGCTGTGATTTTCTCCTCCAAACACCAATTTCGCTGTGAGGCACCACTGCAGGGCAGAGTAGCAGAAAATGACACTTTAATACCTCAGCTAAGTATTTTTAGACAGTAACTCTTCAAAAAATTAATCCAGTAAACATATTCCTGCTGTACTGCTCAGTGGGAGGAAGTCCTTGACAAAGAAATAATCCCATGCCTCACTGTGGAAGATTTTCTTCTCCTGCTCCACAGTAGACATTTCCAATTCCAACATCCCATATCCACTGGGGAATGCCCTGGTACAATTAGCAGGAAGTTTAATCTTAAGGAGTCAAGACGGAGACAGCAGATCACATGGGCCAAGAGAGAAACAGAGAGAGAAACTAAGGAAGGCTCTGTGGACTATTAATAAAATTTTTATCTGATTGCACATCAGCTGATTGTTACCAGAGCAGATCGTAACAGAATGATCTTAAGTTGGCAATGGGAAATTACACCAAACTGGGAAAATCCTAGGTTCTGCAGGTGTTTTAAATGTTTTTCCCCTTAACTAGCATCCACTAAAGGCAGATCAGTCAAGCTGCATATGGGTGACAACAACCCAAAACATGAACTAGTAAAGGTTCCTATGATTCACATGTACATGGACTTTCAAAAAAAATCCTGAAGGGCATATATAAAATTTTGAAGTTTTAAAGGAATGAAGGAATAAAGTTAGAGGGCCATCTAATGTAATATCTTAAGTGAGCAAAATGTAGCAGTCCAATAGGGAAGAGAAGACCTGGCAACATATATTCTTTCAAGTACCAAGAATCAAGCAATCCAGCTATTAATCTGTTCTACTTATAGAGCTCAATACTACTGATCTAATGCCATTTCTAAAGTATTGTTCAAGTGAGCAGGATTTCTTAATTAAAAATCCCTTTGCATTCCAAGCTGCCAATCCAGCATTATTAATCAGAAATTTAATTAACATAGTAGCTTCTAATATTGAAGTTCATTTTCGTATTGGGTTTACTTTCCATTCTAGCAGTATTCCTTTTTTTTTTTTTTTTAATTTCCTGATCACTATGTTCCAAGCACCACCAGTTTTGTCTCTTTAAGAGCCCTGAACTTTATTTTAGCTTCCTTCATATTTTATAGCTGATGAATCTCAGGATTTTACTGTTACCTTTTGACTGGCATGATGTAAACTAACTTAGGATGCTGTTTGGCATTCATATCAGATATGCTGTGTAATTCACATCTCAACATTAAATCTACCAAGTAAAAGACAAACCACATCAATTTCATTTTCTCCATCCACCAGATTTTTACATAGCAATTTCTAGTCAATGTTTATTTCATGGGTACTTACAATGACCAACAATTCCTATTTATTTGGCAGTCCATCATCATCAATTCTCTCTAACTGCAAGCTACATTTGAGGATAAATTTGTCACTGCAATACAGCAGCTGATTGAAAGCATATTGTTTTGACAATTGCTAATTTCAGAAAAACAACTAAGATATGTTAGCATCAAAGGAGGAAGAACATGGTGACTTGAAATCTGATCAGAATTCTGGGTTCTGCTCTTAAATGCAAAGAAATGTTCATTGTAGAGTCACAGCAAGTTAACCATCAGCATTCTGTGTGCAGCTGATTAAATCCTGGCTAAAACCAGATGATGGGCATCAGCCAGATGGGCAAAATATGTGGAGAACCCTTCTCAGAGTCAGGATGCAGAGAATGAAATTAGTTCCAATGTTAGTCATCTACAGCCCAAAAGTTCACTGTCCATTATTCAACAGCTCCTTATTCATGGGTGGTGATTGCTACACTTCCATGGCATAAACCTCCTCTTCCCAGTCACACCCTAAGTTGTTTTTCTCACCCAGGAAATAAACCACAAGCAGGTTGCTTTGCTGCTTTTCTGGTTTCAACAGTACCTTATTTTGTAATGCATTATATAATTATTGCTTCTTTCTGGCCTGTTCCCGTAAAGATTAAAAAAATAAAAAAATTTCCAAAACAAGTTCATGATGCATTAAGTGGGAAAAAAAAGGAGAAAATACGTAGAAAACAAGTGATTGTTTTCTCAAGTGTTCCTAACTGGTCTTTTTCCACAGCAAAATATTTTAAAACAAAGTTTGCTTTGAAGAAATACAAAACCAGCCCCCAGACATATGCATAGACATCTTTGTACCTGCACTCCCTATGCTATTTTTTCCAGGTGCTTTCTGTGTCCTCTTGTAGGTTTGTTTGTTTTTTGGCTTACATCAGCAGGATTAAAGCTTGTGATACCCTTCCCTAAGAAAACCCAGAGCGATTTAACTCGTGCTTTGCTCTTTCGATTGCTCTATGTCCAAACACCAGCTCAACAAGATCAATCAATGCCTAGAAAAATTGAATCTTAAATGATTTGCATGGAAAATTCTGTGAAGGTACTAGACATAGTACATTTTAAAGCAAAAGTGAATAAATGCAGAAAACAAATTGCATATGTGTCTACCATATAAAGCTGGAGTACAGGGGAGACAAGATTTGAGAGACCTTTATCCAGTGAATTCATATTTTAAGAGCTCCCGGTTGCCAAAACAGCACCTATGTGTTAATTAGGAGCTCTCTGTTGTTATTTTTAATCTTGACCTACCTGCAATTAAATGCAGACACCATATAACTGTGAGCAGTTGCAACTTCTGTTCCAGGTTTCACAGATGTTTGGTTCATCTGATTTTGTGTAAAAGCAAACAGAAAAGGGTGTTGAAAAAGATTTTAAAAGGGTCTTAGAATAAAATGAGAGTTTGAAAGAATCATTGAATTTAAAAGTTTATGTGTATTTTGAGATTTAACTGAAGCCCTAAATGCTCCTGTTTGCTGCAGCAAGAGCTGCCTTTGCAAGCAGGAAAGTAAAACTAAAGGCAACCCAGCATGCTGAGGCATGTTATTTCTTAGGAGCTGGTTATGGTGATCCTGTGAGAGCAGCCTTAATAGCTGAGCAGTTATTAATTCTGCTTCTCCTGCCTGCTGTGACGCTGAGCAAACCTCCTGCTTGGAAGCTCCACACTCAGTTACAGGAATGTTTACAGTGCCAGCAGCACATCAGAGCACCCTGAGACAGCAGTGGTCTGCTGGCCCCAAGCTTGCATAACGCAGTTTTCCAGAGATGGAGGAGACATTTTTAAGCAATTTAAATTAAGGGAATCAGTGTTTCTATGTTACCAAGCACCAAGCCCGGGGAATTCCCTGCTGTTCCCTTTCCATACTGTAACTCTTACCAGCTGCGAGACAGTCACGAGCCATTCCACAAGTACTTAGGCTGAGATTTACCTGAAACTGAAAATAACAAGAACTGCCTGAATTCCTCTTGAGCGCACAATTTTTATTTTTTTGCAGAATAGTTATGTCAGTGAAACAAAAACACAGCAGCAGCATTTAAAAATTGGTGCCTATATTCTCCTTACAGCCATTTTAAGAAAATACTTTGTTAAAAAATTTAACTAGCCTTGCCTCACTGTAATATTTATATTTTCCAGTTACAAGGGTATATCATTGTCATTTACACACAAATCATATGGGCAGCATGCAGGCAGGACTGTTTTCAATTTACCCAGTGGAATTTATTTATCTGTTTGTTTACTCTGATTTATATCAAATTACTACTGCAGGCTTAATATTTCCTAAACAAAAAGATCTGTCTTTTCTTTTAAATAACACACACATCAATGTGCTCTCATACAGATAGCTTTCTATTATAAAGATCTCCAATAAAATGATACATATAAATAGATATAAAACCAAATTCTTTTGATGACGTCAGGGAAAAACTTTAATTAAGAACTTTGCAAAAATTCAGAGAAAATACCCCGGACTGTATAGTTACAACAAAAATAATTTTGAAATAGACAACACGATAATAGACAATCTCATATTTTTATCATATCAACATTTAAAGTTCCTTTAAAACTTCCTAGCTATGATTTATCTGTTGTGATACAAAGTGATTTTTTCATAAAATGTAGTTCATATAACACAAGGACTTGGACTTCTGTCATGGAGTTATTCTCTACCAATTTAAGAATTATTTTTCTAAGCACAAACAACCTGGAAAAGTCCTTTGAGAAAGAGTTCTCTCTTCCTTAAAGGGCATTCTTCAATTAAAAAAAAAAAAAAAAAAAAAAAAAAAAAAAAAAAAAAAACCAAACAAACAACAAAAACAAACAAAACAAACAAACAAAAAAACCAACAAAACAAACAAACAAAAAAACCAACAAAACAAACACACACCCCACAAAAAAAAAAAAAAAAAATTACTGGCTTGCTAAATTGCTCTCTTTCCTAGTTATTTAGACCAGGTATTTACTCAGGATATTTTCTGGCAGTAGACAGACAGACCCCAACATCAGTCCTTCAGCCTCACATTCTCCAAGCTTACTCAGAAGATAACCAGACACATCTGGAAAAGACAAGACAGTTAAATGACTCAGTAAAAATTATCAGATTTCCAAAAATTGTCTCCCTGATGTAATAAAAATGTCTTTAAAAGAACAAATGAGTCATGTTGCTATAGCAGGACAACGTTTGCGTGGATTGTAGCTATGTGGTATAATCATGGAAAACTTTGTGGCTGGGGGATAATCATCCTCATGTAACCCATGCACGCAGGCTTTGCTATTATCTCAGTCTAGCTCCTCACAATCCAAGGCTTCCCTTGGCTTCCCTTGCTGTGAACCACCACACTCAGAATTTGACAAATTCCTTCACTGACACACACATCATCTTTGGCCAGGAATATTCCACCCAGACAGATTGATAGTGAAGCCACAGAATGCTGCAGTTCATTTGGCACTTAATAAAGACACACCTGTAAAAAGTGTCAATAATTTAGAAGACAACACTTTCACCTTCTCCCGTCAAGTGTTACAACTGAAAGAAAGAAGAGAAGATATTTACACCTTTCTTTTGCAGGAGACATCACTTCCCGCTGAAAACTAGGCTGCAGGCAGGAGAGAAAATGTCTATTTTCTCTGATAAATGTTTGGCACTTCTTTTCTCTAAGACCTGAAATGACAGAACACTGATTCACCATTAGACAGCAAACACAAGAAATGTGATGCCTACAAAGAATCAGACCAAAACAGACTCATTCTTCCAACAGGAAGGATTCAGGGAACCCTCAGCTGAAGGCTATGACTGCCAACAACCTAATTTCAGCTTTGAGAGAGATTAGACCTATAGCTTGTGTCCTTTAAATGATTTTGGTTCCAACTACTGAATATGCTCAGAAAGTTAAATCACAAAATTCATCAAGATCATAAGATTTAAAAGTGTGATCAGATTTCTTACCATTGATGGGAAACTGATTTTACTGTTCAACCAAAACTGAACAGTAAGGTAATTTTTATTTAGAGGAAGTAATAATCCATAAGGCATAGGCTTACTCCTGAGCAAGTCTAAATCACATTTCCTTTCAGAGGAATGCATGCTAAAAACTCCACCCCAGTGAGGCAGAATCCTGACTGAAAGGGAAAATGGGCCTCTGAACTTCAGAAGGGGGTTTCTAATCAGGAGTTTCAGGTTTTCATATACCTCAAGGAATGACTAAGGCAGAATTCCAAGTACAGAAAAAAAGGCCAGATTTAAGAATTACTCCAATACTGGCCTCTATAATTCTGCCTTAAACAACCAGACTAACTTCTAGCCCAATGGTCCATGTATTGCAGAATGCTTAATGTCCAGATGTTCCTTTTTTATCTGAAACTTCTCTCATTAGCTTCCAAGATTTTAAGTAATTCTGACAGCCCAAGAGACTAAGAAATCCTAGGGCATGAATTAGGAATATAATTGTTAGTACTGGGACAGCTGTGTGCAAAATATATGTGGGAAAATCTCTTAAAAGAGCATGTACCAAAGTCTCTTCCTTCTGAAAGAAATAGTGAATTGATTGCCTTGTTTGGAAGCACATAATCTCTCAAAATTTGTAAAGCAGAGTGTTGAAAGTCAAGAGTGTCACATTTGCCCCATCATAATGTTCAGATGCTGGACGGCAAGAAAATATCAACTTCTGCATTCAAAGTCCATTACAATCGTAATAAAAACATGACAAAAATCTATATTCTACCTTCGTGTGTAGCTAGCATTTACTCCACAAGATTCCATTGGAATGAGAAGCCTCCTTCCATGCTCCTCTGATCCCAGTCTGTGGAGTGTTAAATCCTGTTCTCATGACAAATGGATTCTTCCTCTTTATGCCTTTGAGAGGGAAAAAAAAAAGCCTTTTTGAGCTTTGTCAGTTTTCATGAAATACTCTATTTCCTTCTATATCTACAGTTAGTGGCAATTTCAGATGAGAAGTCACTAGAGTGTGTTCTCCAGATTATGATCCTATGGCTCTGTTAAGGCAGCAGAAAACACAACATACAAGGACACAGTCAGCAGCAAATGTTGCATTATCTGAATTAGAAATGTCCATGTCTGGAAAGTAGGTGAACTGTGGCAGCACATTTCATCCTGAAAATATGACCTCTGTTTGTTAAAATGCAGTTAGTCCAGCATGACATGAAGTCAGTGGGAGGATTAACTCATCTCTATTTCTGTCCCTGCGTTAATACGGGGCTGTAGTCAACATTTCACATAGTTCCTTTCAAAGGAGATGTGACAAGCTTAAAGAGGAAATATTAACATTCTACTTTTTTTCTTCTTGATTTCACTCAGTTTGCCATGCTAGACTGAGCCTTTACTTTCAGACAGAAAAAAAAATATCTTCCATTAAGTCTAGAAATGTGTTTAGAGGCTCAAAACAAACACCAAAATAGAAGGTCTTAAAAATTACTTTACCAAAGAGATCTCACACTAATTGATCTGTAGAGTTTGGTATTGTCAGGAGATTACCTGCTCTGCATACTGAACAATTTATAGTCTAGATCACCATGTATGAACACTACAATTTGCTGATCTGTTTAAAAACAAACCCAAATCTAGATGACAATCCAATTAAGTTTTGGACAAAAAGGTTGGTGTTCCAAAGAGGTTTTTGCCATTTAAATTAGTGGTTGTGATAATTCCATCTTTTCTTATACAATGCCAGAGATTTGAATAGATAAATTATGGAAAGAGGTGTCACAGCTAAATAGGTTTACTCTGAAAAAGCTATACTTTAAAGATATCATAACATGGGCTGAAGTGTAAGCTAATAACTTGTACAAGGTATGTACTGAAAAGGAGAAAAATTTCTGCAGCAGATGAAGCTATAAAACAGTACAGAACTGAAAATTCAGTTACTGAACACAGAGCTTGAGTCTCAGTTTGTTTCTCAGAGCCTGGTGCATTTAGGGAAATACGGTATTTGTCACCTTCAGAAGAAACTTACACAAGAAATTCCCTGAAGTGGAAAGAAAGACATACACCTCCTCGGAACTAATCAGGGGAGTCAGCTATGCAAACAAATTTCATTAGTTATCAGACTGTTTTGGATAATTAAGTCTCATGAGCCAGGGTGTAATCACTGGAAAATTCCCTCCCTCTCTCCACCTCTATGTATAACTTTGAATAGATTCCTCATGTGTCTTGTTCCTGTTTTACTTTAGCTCATCTGTCATACCACACTACAGAGAACAGGATGCAGAGGTGAACTGTTATCTCCCAGACTAAATTGCTAGACCAAAACAAGTGACTGGAACTCCTGTTCTAGTGAACCTAAGCTCTCTGCACCTGTGTATTTCTGTACTCATAAGAATCCACAGAGATAACTTATTTTACCTCTATACTCAGAGATTGGGAGGCACAGAAGAAAGCAGAGAGAATAGTGGCCTAGAATGCTGTAGGTGAAAGTCACCCACAGGCTTGGATGAATCCATGGAACTGGCAGCACACCAGCAGGTAGATTATTGCACCATGAGTGAGCTGCAACATAGTGGAATGCTGCTAACCATTCCCTGGATTAGCACTGGAAAAAAAGAGCTTTGAATGAAAAGAGCTTTGCAGTTGTGCAAACAGGCCCAGTTGTCAAAGAAGGTAGTGGAGAGAGCATAAAACAACCACAGATTTGCATGGTCATCTAGGTAGGAGAACACCCAGAGGTGTTGTAGGGTTCCTTTGGCCATCATCAAGGCAACTGCATCCACAGCAAGCTGGAAATCAGCATCTGCTAATGGGCTTAAGAGAAGGAAAATGCAGGCCTGAACTTTGGGACAGCATTTTCACATTTTTATTTGAAAATCCAGAATTAAAAACATACACATCCAAAGGGTCTGTTCCCAGGAGATAAGCTACTGACAGCCAGGGTCCAATGTCTGTAATCTGCTTTCCTTAACAAATTACTTTCTGCAGTCTGAGAAGCTTCATGAGGAATTTAAATCACTCTGGAGCTACTTCTCCAGGTAAGGACTTTGCTGCAAGTAACATGCTCAACAGGATTATTTACTGCATCTTTTCTCTGTACTGACTTCTTGGTCAACCTCAGGCTGTCGCAAGGCAGTGTACACCCTCAGAAATTAATTTAAGCAGTCTAAAAAGAGTGGTTTTCCTTAAGAGTTCTCTTCTGCACAAATTTATAAAGATGAAGTCTTTTGTTGAAGCCCTCTAAGGGTTTCAGCAATATTGCATTTATGATTTACCACGGTTCCTCTGGAGGTACTGTATCATCACATAAGACCCATCCAGCAAAATACAGATGCCTAAACAGAGCAAAGGAGGAAAACTGCCTCAAGGGAAGAAGGTAAGGAAAGAGATATGAGAATAGAAGTTGAGGCAGCCTGGAAAATGGAACAGTGGGTACACACAGCTTTCTGGAACCAGAAGGGTTGGCAACATGTAGGAAAGGTAGATTCTGCAAAGCAGTCAAAGAGGCCTTATGGCTATTTCCATACAAATGAAACATTAACTAGCAAAGAACCATTCTCTGGTTGCATTCAGCAGCAATGCGCCCCTTGTTCTGGCTGACTTCAATGACCCCTGAGTGAAAGATGGAGTTGCTCTTGCCTTGTTTTAGTTGCAGTCATCAGTCACAATGCTTTGGTTGACCACCACAGGTTTACCTAGCACAGCAAAGCTTCTGTTCTTTCTGGAGTCCATGAAAACTGTCCAGAGAAGCCTGGTAGTCACAGGCATAGTGCATTTGTGCTGCTAGAAACACACTGGCATGTTATAACAATTCTGCTGCTGAGACAAAAGAGCAATGACAGCACTTTTCTTTCTCAGAAGCAGACAGCAAATAATGAATCAGTGAGATGCAGTAACACTGTAGTAAACATTAGAGATGGAGCATATTATTTATGAAGCACAATGGAACTTTTCTCAAGACAATACAGCAGTGTTGACTCCCTCTCTAACACTAACACATTGCTGTCTTTTCCTGAGCTTATTTACTGCCATAAAAATTAATCTGCTGTTTTAAGGAAAACAGTTACTTTAGTGGTTTGGCAGCGGATGTAAATGTCAAGGATGGAAACCCTGACATTCTTAAAGCTTAAGACAGTTAACGTTTTATTCTATTATGAGTTGAATATTTAAAAAAACCCTGTGGAAAATTCAGATCATAACAAGAACCAAGTTCCCTCCAAACCTAGGGGACAGTTGTATAATAGGCTTTGATTCCTGTTTCTTTCTCTCCATACCAGAACTTGAAAATTTAAGAGTGATGTATCTATGTCCAGTACTCAATTGCAAATGACTCATTTTCTAGGCATCCTTCTCTGCATCACTCCAACTGTTGTAAGGTAACATAGGAAGTTAGTAGATGGATTTTTAAAACAGTCTTAGATATCAGTAATTCTCTTCCTCCTATGTCATTCTGTTTTCTGTCCCCAGTGCAGGCATATTTAGACAGTTTTCCACACCCTTCGGTGCATTCTAGAAAACAGAGCTTAATTTACAGTAAATTAAACTGAATTTGCTTGGTGAAATAGGTGCTAAAGAATATTTTAAATAAGAACATGAGGGTACGTCTGCTTAAAATTCTGGCAGACTAATGATCAATAAAACAATGTTGAAATGCAGCCTAGAAAGTTACAACCAATTCCAAAGGTCCAGAAGGAATGAATGATACTCCCACTGGAGGTTAATCACTCTACCTTAGGCATGACATACAATTACATATATTTAGTTATTATAGAGAAACTCTTTCCTTCACAAGTACTCACCCTGCTGTTAATAATTCTGAAAAGATTGTCTCCTGTGTAAAATCCAGATTACGTTCTCTTCCAGCTAAAGAACAAATTTATAAAAGAATCTGTTATAGGGGGTGTTGATACCTGGATAAGAGAAGTGACTCTCTGAAATGCCAGAATTGAGTAACATGGCTGGAGAAGGTAACAGCAGGAAATCTTTGAAGCACAATGTTCTCATGGGGAATACACAAGTGGACAGCAAACAACACTAAAGCAAACTTCTTCCTTGGCTCCCAGACCTGCTCTGTTTCCTACACTGCTAGCCAGGTCACCTGCATCTCCATTTTTGGTATTCATCTCTGGTTTCTGGCCTATGATTCTCTTCTTGGGAATCCATAACCCTCTTAGCACAGTCTCCTTCCAGAACCTTCTATCTCAGCTGCTGGCAGGTACTCCCCCTCCAGACAATTTATCTTCTTTGGAATACAGTCAGAATTGCATTCTCCTCTGTTCTAAAAATCAGACCTAATTACAGACTTAATTACCTAACTTTGAATTACAATAATGTTAATTAATTGTTAATTCTTATTCCAAATAATCAGCTGGAATGGTAGTGGGAAAAAATCCATTGTGTGGCATTTTATAGCAATTAATTTGCTTTGGTGTTTAAGATCAAAGGCATTGGTTTGATGATGTTCTTGGTTTACGACAACAAAGCTGGTGTGTTGCAATCAGCACCAACATGTATATGCATCCCTTGCTTTCCTCCCCTGCTGTTCTCCTGCCCCACTGTCAGCCTACTATTCACTATAGAAATGTTTTATTGTGTACATGCAAACATTTAAGAGATACCTAGCTAATTATCCTTAGATTTTGGAAAGTGATGTATGTTGCAGAAAGTCTGTGTACTTTTAGTAAGATTTTTGTCTTTTTTAGGTCTAGGTTGAGGGCTTTTTCATTTAAGAAAATAAAAAAAAAAATTCATACAGAAGAAGTATCTATATTTCATATTAATTACTATGCAAAGCACTTTAAATGAGGAGAAGTATTAAATTTTAACTGTTATTTTTACTCTAAATACTCAATAAAGAAGACAATTGTCTTCTTGGCTGGATGTGTTCAATATGAAATCAGAGCACACTTCTAATTTACTGCTTGCACATACCTTATACAGTTTTAGTAGCAGTTATATCTTTTTCAGTTCCTGATTTTCAAAAAATTCTGTTTTCTTTCATATGTGTCAGGAAATCATCTGGTAAGCACCTGGTGCGCAGGCTGTCCTTGGAAATCTGGGGTGACAATACATTTGAAGTTTGGAGTTTCCTGGGCACCTAAAATTAAAACTCAGTCATCTTTATACAGTTAGTTTTGTGCCAGGACTTACTAGACAGAACTTTCCTCCTCTTTGAGTCATGATCCAAATTTCCAAGTTAAAGATAACAGTAATTGATGCTGAAGATTGCATGAGATTTAATCAAAAGTGAATACGAAAGTGTCTCTTGTTTCTATTCCATTGAAATTCAATTCACTGCTATGAAACCTACCAGAACAATAATAAAATCCACATGTTTTCCAGCAAATGCTTTGTTATCCAATTGAGAAAAGCATTCAAAATGACTTCTTACCTTTTACAGTGAAAAAAACCTGTCACACAAGCAAACGTTCAATTAAAAAAATCATTCAAGTTTATTCTCTAGGGAAACAAGGAATGGCAAGTCCAAACCTAACAGTGGTTTCTCTCTGTGCTTAGTGATGTATCTCAGCGATGAGTTTGTTGCTTTACATGCAAGCCTCTGTTTTATTTTACACACCTTTGGATATCCCACCTAGTTTTCAGCTGCCACTGCTTAAAACCAACTATTTTCTCCTATTCCTATAGCTTTTTTTTCCTCTTTTTTTTAAAAACCATATGTAAAGGGCCACTACAATCATAACACGGCTTGAGGGGTAAAGAAAAAATTAAAACAGTAAAAGAAAATTATATACCATGCTAGCTTCAACAATGTATTTTATATATCAGTCATTGAACAGTCTCTAACAAAGTGATTTGGCAACGGTCAGAGGTACTCTGCTCTAAATATAAAACACATTCTGTTATTAATGAGTCCTGCTTTAGTGAATCTGAAAGAATTAAACCAGTTTATGGATAGACAAAGGAATTCTTTTGAAGGAGTGGCAAATCCTGCTGGATTACATGAACAGTTTACAAAGGAGGAAATAAAGTAATTTAATATTTCTCCCTGCTTCACAGGCTTTCAGTACTTAGCTCAAAAACAAACCATTCAAAGAGTTTTCTGGCTAGGCAAATGAATAAAACAGTACACACATACACATAGAAAATAGTCACCAATTCTTACTTAAAGTGACTGCTTTGCTCCTTTTGCAGAACTGTGAAGATAGATATCAACCAGTTTCTGTCACAGTGCTGGTCAGCACAGGAGATAGCTTCAGGGAGAAACAGCACATGCAAGGATCATCCAGAGCCAGTGGGAAGTGAACCTGATGACTGAGAAGGGACAGCAGCCTGGGCTTACAGAGAAGGAGGCAGCAGGACTGTGGGGGTTTTTGCCCTAAGAATGAGATTCACAAACTGGCTGAGATTTCAGGACCTACATCTAACAAACATGAACCAAGTGCCTCTATATTATCTCAAACACAAACAGAATGAGCTCAGCACCAGGAACACCCAGACTTCACTTTTATGGTGGTGGAGACGTTATTATTTTAGATACAGTATAGGGGCACATTGAAATCAGCTCAAGGAAAACATATATCTAGTTTTTACCATATATCTGGTAAAATATCTCTCACCCTAATTTCTGGAATCTTTAAAATGTCCTCAAGTAGCTGAACTAGATCATAGAATCATGTAGTTGGAAAAGACCCTCAAAATCATCAAGTCCAAATGTAAATCTACGTCTGCCAAGTCCAGCATTAAACCATGTCCCTAAGTGCCACATCTAAATGACTTTTAATACCTCCAGGCATGGCAACTCAATCATTTCCCCTGGGCAGCCTGTTCCAATGCTTGACAGCACAGATGTAACTCCAGCCACCACCATCTCCAGGTCCACCATTCAGTCAGTTCTTTACCTAGTGAATACCTATCCAAGCCATGAGCAGCCAGATTCTCCAGGAGGATGCTGCAGGAAATGCTGTGAAAGGCTTTACTTAAGTCAAGGTAGACATCCATAGCCTTTCCATCATCCAGCAAACAGGTCATCTTGCATAGGAGATCAGGCTGGTCAAGCAGGACCTCCCTTTCCCAAACCCATGCTGGCTGGCCCTGATGCCCTGGTTGCCCTGCATGTGCTGTGTGATCACACTCAGGACAATCTGCTCCATGACCTTCCCTGGCACTGAGGCCAGGCTGACAGAGCCGCAGTTCCCTGGATCCTCCTTCCAGCCCTTTTGTGTAGATGGGTGACACTTTTGCTGAATTCCAGCCAGATGGAACCTCTCTGTTATGCAGGAGAGCTAGTGAATGTTTGAGATGCATCAGCTTTCCACTGTGTGGTCAGTTGTTTTTTACGTCTTCTCACAGTTTGATTACTTGAAAGAGATGAGGCAGCCCCAGGAGACCTGAGACACATGAACACTAAGGGTTTTCTCACTGATATTTCACATTATCACTGGAAGCCAAAGGTAGCTTTTAAGATGTAGTATGAGCTGCTATCCTAATATTTTCAATCTCTCGGCATCTCTGCGGACAGCCCCAGCACTGATTTTATTTCAGAAATCTACATTCTCTTTGCATATTAGCAAGCAGACAGCCACTATAAGAAGGACAGACAGAAACTCATATAAAATTTAAGTCTTTCTGAGAAAGTTGACTCCTCACAGGCTTCAAAAATAGTTGAAGATTTCTTTCAAGTCCAAATATGCCTCCATTGTAAAAAGGTCTGCTTGTATAAGGATTTCAGACATAACACAAATTGTTAGGAATTCATGGTGAGGTGAGTCAAGGTTTTCTGGGATTGTAAAAACTGATTACACATTGCCAGATAAGAAATTCCTCAAATTATTTAAACAGCTGACACATAAATGACCTCTTACTAAATGACCTCTTACTTTAAAAGTGGTGGTCACTACTAAAATAATCTTTATACATACACTTTATTATTTACATAAATCTACACCTGAAACAAAACTTGTGCAATTGAACATCTTTGGAATGTCCTTCAGAATTCAAATGAAAACATTTTTATTTTTATTTTTATTTTGAATTAGATAGAATTCAGAATTTTGTAAAAACCATCGTGTTTATAAATGTTTTGGTTAACCAGGTCACTAATTCTTTCAGTGCATTGAAACTAATTTTAACTGGGAAAAAAAAAAGGAAATTGGGCAAGAAGAAAATTAGATATTGTTTTCACATGGTTGAGAGCCTACAAAAAGGCCATCTTTACATCTTACTGTTGGTGGCAGGCACACCTACTCCAGAAAACTTACCTAGCAGTTGCTTACTTCAAGGAAAAAAACCTGCAATCTATGGTTGTTTAATCTCTTCTTCACTAATGAAATTCCAGCCAAGCATTCTAAATTACCACAAAAATAATGGTTAACCACATGAAAACAATTCTTTTTAATACCACAAGAACTTCAGAAGAAACCCCCAAAACTTCTAGAGTCAAAAGAACGTATTCTAGAACTTTTAATTAGAACTTATGGTTGCTATAAGAAAATAAAAAATTGTCACTTATAACAAAGCCACATTTTTCTGTATTTAGTCAATCTAAAACTGAAAAAAAACCCCCCAAACAAACACTCCCCACACTCCCAATCTTTAGGTATGCAGGAATCCAGAGTTCTTTTGTCACTGAGTTCTCCACAGAGTTACTGTTTTCCTGTCCTAATGTTACTTTCTGCCACTAGTTAGGCAAACTCTTGTCTCAGTGGAATATTACAGCTGTTCAGGAGGGGGGTGTTGGTTGGTTTGAGTTTTGTTTGTTTTGCTTGTTATAATTTTAGAGATGGCATTTTGTGTGGCATTGATGCCACAGTTCTGAAATTAAAAGTAAATTGTCAATTACCATCCATGACTAGTTCAATTTAAATGGTATACAGAGACACACACTACTGAGCTGTCTATAGTGCACATCCACAGGACAATTACCATACCAGCTTAAATATTAAACTGGACTCATGCTTAGAAAAGCACAGAGAAAAATCATGAGAGAGAGAAATAATTAGCCTATGCTTAAATCAGTCCCAATACCATGTTTTCTAGATTGTCTAGTACTTAACTGAAGTTAAGTACTCTTCAACAATTGCAGGTTTTACTTGGGTAGTTGTCTTTTTATTATTTAACAACAACAACAAAAAATGTTTAAAACCTCTTCTAATGCATTGGACAAATTATTTTCACAACTCTTCCTCCCCCCACAGCCCCAAAACACTGTGATGAGGTAGGTACAAGGGAAGGCTGCTTTCTCACCCAAAGATTGCTTCACAGATTCTTCAGGGTATTTCTCTTAGCCAAGAGTATTTGCTCCCAGCTATCATTGCACCTGTCTCATCACTTGTGTTTGAGCAACAGAAGCGATGGTGCAATTACTCTCTCCAAATGTAATCAGGGCAGGTTTCTCTCAGGCCTCCCCCAGTGTTGTGCCTGTACACACACACATCGAAACACCAACATTAAAGCAGAAATGTTGAAGTCTCAGCAGGGGAATCCAGAAGCCTGCCCCTGTTCATCCTGTAGCCAAAATCTGAATGGCTTTAACAAAGATGGTTGAAAAAGCAGCAGATGGCCTTTACCAGTCCATCTCTGCACATGCAGAGATTGTACGTGGCCCACACACACACCAGAATTATGCATTTCCTTTAAAAGGAGGTCCAAGAAGTAAAATTCCCTTTCTAAATGCATTATGGAATATTAAAGTTTTGAAGTATTATTTCCTTCAGGGTTTGCCTATGACAACTACATAGTCAGAGATCACCTGCTTATACTTTATGGCTTAAAGAAATCCAGGCACTCCTTTATAATGAATACAATAGAAATAATGCTACACAAAGAACGCTGTTCAAGCAAAGGTGGGAAAAACTCCTTTCTTTTGACTTTCTTTCATCTCTTCTACCCTCCACAATAGAGATTGTCTTCAAAATTAAAGATACCTTCCTGCAACTGCTTAAATGTAGTCCTTGGCTAAAATGCCTCTCTCAGCTCAGACTACACTTAAAATTCAAGCCATGTGAATAATATTTGAGGCAGTTCCTGACAGGTAAATTTCAATCAATCATCACTCCTCTTCTATGAGTACTATCCACCTCGACCCTCTGTTTGTGGCCTCTGTCTGTAGCTGTCAGGGAGCATACAAATACATGTGGATAGCAGCCAAGGAGGTACCTTAGAGCATTGTTTCAGACAACTTTGCATATCCAGAAATGTTTCCTTTTTCTCTAGCCTGGGAGTCACTCAGAATTGTTAGCCCTTGTTAGGAGCTTGAGTAAGATGCCACCTGCTTTGAAAAGTATGGTAGTTATAGTAGGTTCAAAATATAAGTGCACAGAGGAAAGACTCCAAACCTACCTATAAAAGCTGCAATTCCTCTATATTTGTCAACAGGGAAATGCAAGGTGTTAAAACATCTGATGAATTTCCCTGGGCACAACCAATTAACTTCTGAATTGACTCCAAAATAACTGCAAATTAGTTCTCTCTCTAAATACTCTTGGGGGTAGGGGGGTGGGAAATTTGAATGTTACTTTCATTTGAATCTGTGCCTTGTTTGTACTTTAAAGGAATAGTAAAGGTGCTGTAGAATTCTAGTATCCCGGAATGAGGTTGAAATTTACACTGCAAGCCAAAAGTTTCAAACTTCAGAAGAGTTTAAGAAGAGTTCTTTTCCTGATCAACCCAGGGATCTGTGGTAGTTCCCATTCTCCAGGCAAGGAGGAGGAAACAGCATGATGCTGTCTGCCAAAACCTCCCAAAAGTCAGCACATGCTGCTAATGCAGACTGGGACATGACACAGCACGTATAAGCATCTGCACAAGCAAATGGCCTCCTCAGATATGTAAGCTTATAATTTATTTGACAGAGAAGAAATTAAAAGTGTACCAAAGCTGCAAAATCAAACATAATGATTCCTTAAAATAGGCAACTGAAACAGGAATTAACTAATGGCTAGGTCAATGGAGAGTGTCCTTCAATTGCTCGGATCTCTGCAAAATGAAGTGAAGAGTATGTTGTAATGCACATCACATGCAAATGTGATGCAAAGACAATGCAAAGATCATGAAACTGCAGGAGAGATCTGCTGCTCTAACAGTTCACTTCATTCTTCATACAACAGTGAGCAGAAATAAAAATGTTCACAGCTGCCCTTTCTTCTTGTCTAGGTCTAAGCCACGAGAAAAACTTCCAAAGTATAAAAGGGAATCTTCTCTTGTTCCCTTATCGTTTAAGGAGATAAATAGTGGCATTCATTAACGCAGCATGAATCATTTTCCTTGGTACAGGGACCGAACAAACAGAAATGTCCGTCATTTTCCAGCTAGTTATTTTCTCACAATGACACAAATGTTTAACTTGACAGGTAGGGCCATTATTATGGAGAAAGCAAAGAACAGTATGGTTATTGTATCTGAATAATTATGTACCATGACACCTACAAGTTGAAACAAAATTGACGTAAAAGAGAAGGAGCGCAAACTGAGTTCAAGCAAACAGTGATGGGTTTTCAGAGATAGATGAAAGATGTAGATTTTGTAAAGTAAACATTCAAAGTAGCTTGCCAAGCTTCCCGTAAGTGATTTTCACCCCAGTTTAATCAACATGTGATTTCACCCAAATCCTAAGTTTCTGTGTTTCTTGGACATGCTTCTACACATCTCTAGCAGGCTACCATGAACATCCTCCTGCTTCACTCAAGCATGACTACACAGAAAGAAATCCCAAGTTTAAAGTTCAAAACTTATGCTTAACTAAAGAACATGCTGAAAGACACTTCCAGCTTATCAGGTTTTTTCCTGTTTAATCTATTATAGATATAACTGCTACACTGGCTTAGAGGAATCTGCTTTCTATGCCTTCAACATTTTAAGGACAAGTGGAATAGAACACGCATAAGAGTCAGCAGTGTGCCCTGACAGCCAAAAGGGCCAACTGTATCCTGAGGTTCAGGATACAGCATCAAGCAGGAAGATAAATCACAGATTTTTTTTTTTATTATTTCATAAAGAGCAGATTGCAGGAAAAAAAAAAAAAACAACAAAAAAAAACAAAACAAAAAAAACAACCCAGAAGTCAAATATTCTGACATTTCAATTAGATATTAAAAGGTGACATGCAATTCAAGATTTGCCAACAATCAAAGTCCACAATAGCTACCTTTTTTTTCCCCTAATCATGCCTTCTGCAATGGGAAATGATACAAAGACAGTAAGTATCCTAAAGGCACACATCTCCAGCATATATTAGTATACTCCATTTTTATGTTTTAAAAAAAATTACTCAAGAAAGTAGATGTCCTCATTGCATTTCTTGCTTTGGTATGTAAAGAATAGGCTGTCAGAAGGCATTTGGAAGAACATAACACTGAAAGGTAGATTTTTCATCTGTGAAAATTTTACTTTCAAGAAAATTTGCTTCAAAAACAAGCATACCCATTACCAATTACTCATTTTCCAGCAATTTATCCATTGTTCCTATCCCAAATCATCAAGAAGATACCGAATATTTAATCTGTATGGGCAGGTATTTGTTGTCTCACTCCTGCTAAAGTGGTAGATGTTGCCAAAGGGTGCATTTCCTCGGAATTAAGGAGACCTGACTGCTATCACATGTCTGAATTCCACACATTTCCTTCACAGGCTGATGACTGACAAATTATATCTGCTTCAAATAACAATGCTGGCAAAGCAGGCAGGTGTAAAGATGCTGCAATTCAAGCTTGTATTAGGCTTGCCCAGTTCCGAAGCTCCAAAGGTTTATTTAACCCAGAGAAGCTGTCTTGCCTGCTGGGACAGCACAATGGATGTGGGCACCTACACGGGTGAGAGGGGACACACATCCCATCCCATCCCTACATGCAACAGCGCCTTCCAGTGGCTCCGAGGGTGCATGAAAAGCACTGGCTCGCAAGAAGGGATCGCAGCGCATGCGGAACTGCAGCAGCACAGAGCAGCCATGCAGCCCTCACCTGCGGGAGCACCACCTAGGGATGCCGTGGAACACACAGCACACCACTGCAACACGTGCACTAGTGAAAAGCAGAACATCAGATTTGTAATTTTCCTGAAAATCTCCTGGACAGAGCAGATTCAAGGAACAAGGAGAGCTTCTTTAAGAACAATATAGAAATTGGTCCTTTTTTCCCCACAGTAATATGAGGTTGACAAACAGCTTTGGAAAAAATGGAAGTCAACCATTACAAATTGCAAATTAATCCTCAGGAACCAATCTTTAATATGGTTTATCAGTAAGAAACTCTTGGAAATATAGAACGGCTACATCCATTCCTGCACAATACACTATCTGGTAATCAAACTCTCTCCCTGCAGTCAGACTAATAGTTTGTGACATTCATGATATCAGAAGAAGCTAAAAAAGCAAACTCATTTAGCAAAAACTCACCTCAGTGTTAAGTAAAGATTGTCTTGCAAGTAGCTGTTTACTTGACGAGCTGCTGCCATAATTAATTCCTACAAATCATTAGGAAAAAGTAGTTGCACAAACCAAAATAAAACAAGCTCCCATAATTCTATTGACAATTTATATTCTCATGAGGTCCTGTAAACACAGTTATTTCATAACATTTACATGCAATATGTGGTTCCATATTTATATGTAAGAATGATACCAATTTAATTCTGTTAATTGAAAGTTCAGGCCACTGCACTTGAGCCTCCAAGTTACATTTCAATATACACTGATGATGAAACACTTTCTACTTACATCTACATTCCATCCATGCAAAGAACAGCATTAATCAGCAACTATTCAGTGTGCAAAATTTGACCTTTCATACTGGGACCTCTATGAGAACACTGCTTGCACAATTAAGCTCTGTTTTTTTCAACACTTAAGGAGGCTTTTAAGAAAGATTGGAACAAACTTTTTAGCAGGGCCTTTTGCAATAGAAGGGGTGATAGTTATAAACTGAAAGCAGGTAGATTCAAACTAGATATAAGTAAGATTTTTACAGTGAGGGTAGTAAAATACAGAACAGGTGGCCCAGAGAGATAGAAGATCCACCATCTCAGGAAACATTCAAGGTCAGGGTGGGTGGGGCTCAGAAGAGATCCCTGCTCATTGCTGAGGAAGCTGAATAAGATGACCTTTAAAGGTCCTTTCCAAACCAAATTATTCTATTATTCCCTTTTATAGTTCATAAAGTTTTATTGAGGTTTTTTTTACAGATGAGATTGACTTTCCTATGCAAACACGTGCCATTGGTACTGTGTGTTTAAAGAAATGTGATATGTTAACTTCAAGGTCTTTTAGCTTTACAGTACAAAACCTGGTTATTTCAGAAGACTAAAATCTGAATCATGAGTGTTTCACATTAATTCATAAATTAAATATTTTTAACTGTCCATCTTCAGCTATTGACTCCTCTATACAGAAAAACAACCCTAAGTATATAATAGTTATCTATATTGTCAAAACAGGAAGCAATCTTCACTTAGTTTAAGGCCAGTCGCATGGGATTCTCTATATTGGCTTTCAAGGTCTCCAGAAATTTTGAAGCCAGTTCATCATCCACCACTCGACCATCACTCGAAAGAGTCACTGTCATGAGCTGGCGCTGTTCAAGTTTCTCATTCCCTTCCTCATCTTCCACAATCTTGAGCTCTGGTCTTGCTCGGCCCACAGCGAGGATGCAGGCCTGAGGAGGGTTTATGACTGCTGTGAAATCACTGATGCCAAACATGCCCAGATTTGAGATACTGAATAAAACAGAAAAGAGTTTCAGTAACATCAGAAATAACATAGTCCCTACAAGAAATAATCTATATTCAACAACTACTATGATTAAATCCCCTCCAAGGCAAAAGTCATTAAGTTAAAAATAGATCTGAACTGTCTTCAGTTGAGCGCAGAGACTCTCAAGGGTTTGGAATTTTTGCAATTAAAAATAATGCACCTTTTAAAAAGTCCCATTTCTTTACAGTAATATATTCTTGCACTGCACACACTGAAGCCAGAAAGTAAGCCAGCAAAGTAATGTCTTTAAATATATTTTGCCTATCCCTGTTCCAAGACAAATGTTTTTTAGACTGAACCTCACAACTACAAGTTACAACAGCTGCTGGTATCCACTAAAATTTGGGCATTTAGGTATCACTCAGGCACATGAAAACATCTCTGTCCAAGCCACCACCTGTGAAGTGGTATATTAGGGAAGGCTTGGACTCTTCTGTGACAAGTTGTCTATGGTGAAAGCTGGCCCATCATCACCTCCCTTCTGGTTATAGTTACAGCAAAGAGTTTAAGAACAATTAAACGGTACAGTCCAACCATCAACTGCACCACTACCATATTCACCACTACACCACAACCTTAAGTGTCACATCCACCTGCTTTTTGAACACTTCCAGGGATGGTGACTCAACCATATCCCTGGACAATCTGTTGCAATGCTTGACAATCCATTTCATGAAGAATTTTTTCCTAATATCCAATCTAAACTTCCCCTGGTGCAACTTGAGGCCATTTCTCCTCCTGCTACTTACTACCTAGAAGAAGAGACCAACCCACACCTCACTACAACTACACTCCTTTCAGGCAGAGAGAGTGAAGAGTGATATGGTCCCCCCTGAGCCTCCCTTTCTCCAGACTAAACAATTTCAGTTCCCTCAGCTGTTCCTCACAAGACTTGTGCTCCACCCTTCACCAGCTCCACTGCCCTTCTCTGGACACACTCCAGCACCTCAATGTCTTTCTTGTGGGGATGGAACCAAAACTGAACACAGAACTCAAGGTGTGGCCTCACCAGTGCCAAGCACAGATGAAATGAAACTCTACCAAGGTAATTATTTCCTCCTGATACAAGACACTCAATCTAAGCTTGACCCTCAGAATCACCACGTGGAGATTCATCCTAAACAGTGCACAATTTTAAAAACAATGCATTAAAAGAAAGGGGAATAGCTGAGGATAAAACAGTTCTGAACCCATGCTGCAGGTATTAAATGCTGCTTGAGTTTTACCTAAAAGATCCTCCCTGGTACTCTTCTGGTAACAGTTTTCCATCTCTGGCCTTCTTTGCTAGTGCCTAAAGAAGATGAAAGAAGAAAACAGGCAGAGAAAAGAAAGAAATTAGTGTGCTGTAATAGACTGGGACTGGCAAAGAGACTAGGACACAAAACTTCATTTTCCCACCAATACTGGCAGTTCAATAAAAGCTGTTCTCCCACCTTACAAGTATTGTTCCAGTTTTTACAACAGAACCACCATTCTCCCTGGTGGTTTTAGATTATCTAGAAAAATACTGATGAAATAAATTCACAGTATTCCTAACATATTTGTTTAAAGAAACTGACATGTACCATTTCAGAACTTTCTACCAGACTCAATGAATGTATTTCTCCCAGCTAAACATCCAACTACTTTTTGAAGGGTGCCTTTAAAGCCACTCCTGTGATCTCCATTTCATTTGTGAGACTTTTCTTTAAAATTCAACAGAAGAAATGTTCAAATATAGCCCAAGAAGTTCATACTATGTTCCAAGATAAGATTGTACAGAGTCGTACAAAACTTTAAAATCCATAGTAAGCATGTCAAAGTTACAAAAATACACTGAGCTTTATTTTAGGCTTGTTCGTATCTCTGAATATTTAGTGAAGACAATAGCCATGGGAAAAACATTCACACAGCAGGGTCAATATAAGAGTGATGCATTTGTGCAATTGCATTATTTGAATGATGAAAATACAGTGCCAGGATGCACATGACCTGGAAAGAAGTCAAAATTAACATGCAGCAGAAGGGGATATGTAAGCAATTACACAAAGAAAGTGCCTGCCAAACAACAGGGAGACTGACAGAGAAGCAGTTGCAGCATGTGCCTCTCCTTTGTGCATGTCAGGTATGTATTTATTTAAGTAATTCAGTGAAGATGTTGAAAAGCAAAATGATGTTGGTGTGGACACCTATGTCACACACATTCCACTTGAAAGGCAAGGGGAATGCTCACTACTATGGCCCCACTGAATGCAACACAAGCTGCATTTCCATCCGGGAACTGCAGGACAGTGATTTATGCTAAGAGAGGTTTGCAACACCACACACTACCACAGGTATTGGGAATGCTAATGAAAGCACAACACTGAACAATGCTTTTCTTCTTGTCATTCTATCACTAAACCCACAACAATCTCAGCTGACCTTCCTCCTCAACTGGCTACTAGTGTAAGGAATTGTTTTCACAACACATTCAGCATAAAGTAAGCAATATGGACTGGAAAAAATCTTAAACGCCCATTTATGAATGTGTCGCAACAGACACGAACAGAAGAGACGCAGCAGGGATGAAACTCAGGACTACATGAATGTTTGGTGCTATTTTTTCTGCTACAACTTTTTGGCTGTTCCCCTTTGTCAACACAGATTATTATGGTTTCTGTAGTTCTACACAAAAGGTAAGAATTTACTAAGTGCAATGGGGACAACTGGGGACAGTTTTATGCCCTAGGAGCTCCTTCCATTGCATTCCTCAGATGCCGTAGGCTTTGATTAGCACTCATTAAATGACAAAAAAAGGCCTGTGTTGGGACATTTCATCATTCGTTCTACTTTTGCCTGCCAAAAACCACTCCTTTATCTGGCAACAACTGCCACATATCATTCTGACTGGCACCTGGTCTATGCAAAATACTGCTCATTAGTCCGAGGAGTTTAATGCTATACCCTTAATTGAACTGTATATTGGAAAAAATGCAGACAGAAATATGTTCCATAATATAATTGCAAAGAGAGGGGAAAAAAAGCAGACATGAGACATTTTCTGGGAAAGGGAAAAAACACAAAAAACCCAAAATCTCAAACCCCAAGACTGGAAATACTAATGAAACTAGCATTAAGTAGCCTTCTCTTGAAGATTAAAGAAATACAATTATATTAAAATCTGTACAGGTTTATTGTTCAAGCAGTCTAGCCATCATTCAACTAAATAACTTGATATTATTATTGATTACAAATGAAGAGAGTTGCAAAATTAATAAGAATTTTGAAGTGTAACTAATGCTGAAACTGCTTTAGATCCACTGCCTTTGTTATTACTGATGTGTATCTGGGTCACGCTACATTTTCTGCTACAGAAAACCATACAGCTGCTCTATTCCTTAGCCTGCTGCACATTTCAGACCCACCTTTGCAGAGGCAGCAATCTCCTTTATTCCCTTGGCAGCAACATCCTTTATGATTGGCGTAATGAGCCCTCGGTCCGTTGCCACAGCAATGGAGATGTCAATGGACTGCAGCCGCCTGCAGACTTCCCCATCCCACGTTACATTCACATCTGGCATTTGCTAAAACACAGACAGACAATAAAAAAATAGACAGCTGTTAGAAGAATAACAGTGCAATCAGTCATTAAGGAAAAGGAAATTCCTTGAAGACACATAGCTACATACAGGCATCCACCAAGTGAATTAGCTTGACTGATTTTATTTATATTTACTTTGTCAAAAAGCATGAAATGTATGCACCAGAAACTAGAAATGGACGGACAGACAGAAGTATGTTTGGTGTTGGAAAGAAAAAAGGCCCAAATTACTACAAATTTCTTCACTGGTGCCACCTTATGATGGCCCAGCATGTAAAGCTTCAAAGCAGTGCAACTTCTCCCACAAAAAAAAAAAAAAAAAAAAAAAAAAAAAAAAAAAAAAAAAAAAAAAAAAAAAAAAAAAAAAAAAATCACAGGATGCTGAATTTTAAAGCATGCCTAGAAACCTATTTTCTGTATAAAATGCAATCATGCATTAATTTTACACTAGCATTAAGCTATACACCTAAGCTATACCTCTTAAAATTGTACATTAATATTTAGTACATGTTCAGCTAGAAATCTGTTAGATCTTTTCCAGTGCAGTGTTCTTTCAATTCCATACCTCAACAGGAATAGTCCCCCAACTTAAACGTAACTTCCTCTCTCAATGTTTAAATAGTTCAAATTATCCTCCCAAATGAGAAAAACAGCTCTCATGTCCCTTCTAATGCTTTTAAATCATTGTGAAGTAATCCAGGCAATGAGAATTCCTAGCAATGAGCAAAGAGTGGTTGCCAGAAGAATTTTTATTTCAAAGCAGATATCACTGATTGCACCATCAGAATACACCTGAGGTAATAACCAGGTTGGTATAAGACTTAAATAAATGCTTGTTTATAACTAAAAGAAATAATATGTAACTAAGACTAGATGAATGATCTTGACACCAGCTTTAGTCTGCTGACAAAGCAACTACTGTGATTTGCAGATGTTAACTGCAGTAAGTGGATCTTTACTAAGAAGTTCTCATTTTTACATTTCACAGCATAGACAGGGAAAGAGAATTTTACCCGGAAACCTAAAAAAACCCTGACAATAAGCAATACAGAATTACCAGCCTTACTGTGATCCCATTCATATCTCCACATAGACTCACAAAATATTTCTCTTGTCTCCTTGGCAGTTTACTATTAAAATGTATTTTTAAAGTCAATTATTTGCTTACCCTTAGAGTAACTGCTGTTGCCTTGATAATAAAATCATTTACAGACACTTTAATGTCATCTGCAGAAGGAAACAGAAGAATTTTAAAAAAGGGTAACAATCATTTATCATAAGATTGGCTTTATCAGCATTTGTGCAATGACAAGATTCCAGTGATTCAGTGATTTCCCCCTTCGGACAAAAGGCATATCCATCAAGAAAAATCTCCTGCAGAGACACTGAGGAGAGTTTCAGGAGACTGAAACTGATAACTAAAATCAGGAGTGGCAGCAGAAGCAGGGATAATAGATACAAAGCAGATTAGGCCATAAAATTACCCTGAAACACATTACATTTACACAATATTAAACGCACCGTTCTCACGATTAAAAAAAACTACATTATCCTTCCACCACCATCACTACTGTCAGCAGAACTGATCAAGCAGCAAAACTGCTTAATTTTAAAATCTGGTTTATGGCATATAATACACACCTTTAGAAATATTTTTGCAAGGGAAAGTAATTTATAGATAATTATATCAAGTGAAACATTCTTAAGTCATTACAAATTTAGAGGAGTGAACCAAGTATCCACTTACTTACCACATAACTGGCCTGCAACATTTGCCATGATTAGTAATCTATGTATAAGAAGAGAGACAGCATTCCAACAGAACATAATGGAACTTGCAATTACTATGCTGCACTGATAGAATTTCACATCAGACAAACCTGTACCATGGTCATCAAATACAGACTGGTTTCTTTCTACATACTGCATTCCTAACCCTTGGCAAAAATGTCACTGTCCAGCGGTAGAGCAGGAATACAGTTAAATGATCCACATCTGATAATACTTTACCCTGCATCACTGAAGTTTATAGTAGTAGAAAATACTGTAATTTCCATCAGAAGAAAAATAAAAATCTACCAGGACAAGCTCTGCAATTCAATTTCATGCAAAGACATATGGCTTTTCCACCTCTGCATTTAAAGGAAATATTCATTAAGAATCGGCAACAGCAGGAGAGGTGTGAAAAACTTCAAGTGAGTATTCCTAAGATTCTTTTTTGGTTCATTCCTTATGAACTGCTGCTGTTTAAAGAAAATATCAGCATCAGAAAATGTCTTTGACATTCTCTAGTGAATAAGATACCATTAGAAAAAATAACAGGTAGAAAAATGACATGGGTAGTGTTGCCTTAAAAACTAGTCACTCAAAACTCCAGTGGAAGGAGAAGCAGTTCCTGCACCATCATCTAGGAAATCTGAATATACCAGTCAAATTTCATTTGAGACCACACAAACAGATAAACAAGCATGGGCTAGTCACTAGTACAGAAGAGTTGGCCTCAGTTTCTCAATCAGTACAGCAATAAAAATGTAAGTTAAAACTATTCTGCTGTGTTATTCTGAATGCAGAGCTCTCATGGCTTAGGAAAGATACCATTTGAACCTACAAGCTTTCAAACCATGACAGCAATCATGAAGCTTTGGATCAAAACTCGAAGTGCCTTAGACCTAAAATTATTAGTTTTTCATTCTTGCAATAATGAGGTAATGAGGATAAACATCTCAAAGCTGAACTATTGAAAACAAGCTACACAAATGGTACCAGAAAAAAGAACTAATGAAACAACAAGAAAAAGAATCCACATGAAATTGTTCATGTACTTTTCTCTTGTGCAAACAGCTGTGTTCTACCATTAATGTCTAATGACCAACTAATCTTTGGTCTTTAAAAAAAAAGAAGTATAGTAGGAGAAAAACCACCCTGTTGTTTCTTCACTCTATAAAATAACAGGCCTTCAGATTTTTTTACCCAAGTCACAGACTTAGTACCAGTCTAGGAGGTGCAAGGCTCCACCACCAAACAGAGCATCACTACTTGCTTATGCAGCATGATCATTGTGGAAAATAAGATTTCAAAGTAATGTGTGAGTTGGCAAAGCAACACCTCAGTTTTCCCATATCCTGACAAGTTGTCCAATTCAATAATTGCTGGGAACTACAGCTTGAGTCCAACATACAGAATACTGAAAAAAAAATTGTTTGAATGCATAGTGGTCTACCTATACAAAATCTACACCTCCTGGGGAAATTTATGTAACAGGACAAATTATACATTAGAATAACCATATCAGTATTACCACATGTTAAAGTAAATCAGACTACTAACCTTTGGCCAATTCTTTTCTTAATTTCAAAACAGCATCAATGGCACAGTCAGCAGCAGCATATGCATGAGGTATGGTGGTTTTAGACTCTGTTAATCTCTTAGCAATAACTCTTCGGATGTTGCTAGCTGGGATTTCTGTGAATGTCCCCTGAAAGAAATCATATGCTGCATATTAAATATCAGGACAGCAAACACACCTCCTTCCCCTTTGCTGAAAGTACTCCAGTATTTATGCATTATCATCAGTGACTCCTGCCCACATCAACTATCCCCTAGGTGTCCAAAAGTGATACATTCCAACTACTGAAATTAATATGACCAAGACCATTGAGTGTTCTAGTGTCCTCCTATTAACTGGGATCAACACAACAGGTTTTACAGAATAATTCCATTTTACAGGATGGAATTAACCTTGGGTTTTTTTTAAAAAAAAAAGCCAAATATTGAGGCATTTTTTTCAGCCAGAGTATCTAAGTACTATTCCATTTTCCAGGCCTGGCATATTGCTCAGATTATGCTTTGATCCATTTAAATTATAAAAACATTTCCTCAGTAAACTACTGCTTTTTCAATTCTCTGTGTAGTTCTTTAAGACAAGCTTTACTGAATCTTTTCTGTTATTCTTCTCTCTCCTTCCAGATACATCCAATGTTTCAATGGCTAACTTCTTCCAAGAATCAGGTCAACTTGCAAGAAATCTCTTAAAATATTAGTGACTACAGAAAGTAAGAAGATAAATGATTCTGTAAAACATAGTTTTGTATACTTAATCTCTAGCACATAGCCCTTGAACATAAAAGGATTCATAGAATCCTTAGTACATACTCAATAGTACTCAATACACAAATTGCAATATTTATGTTCTGGTGCAATTATAGAAAAGTTTTATTCTGTAATGGATCTAAGTCTTAGCTTTTGAGTTCTTTGTTTGGCTCTTTGTACAGTGCCGAAAAAAAAAACAAACCAAAAGCATTTTCTGAATATTATGAATTGTAGCTACATTGTAAACTTCAGCCTAAAAAAATACATAAAGTTTAGTTTTAGAGAATGTTTTTCACAAAAGCTTTTCAATTTCTACTAATGTATATTTCAGCAAGGGCATTTATTCTTTAAAAGAAATTTTCTGGCCTTTCTAACATTTCAATTTTACACAGAAACTTATTTAAATTCAGTTTGCACAATTACTCTCCAAGGCTACCACCAAGAAGTCTTCTTCTTCCTCACTTCTTGACAAATCATTAATGGACAATTACATCTCGCAGGAAAACAAACAAATCAGGTACAATAAAAACAAATCATCATTCTAGTTCCTCCAACATCTGCAACATAAATTTTTTCATCACTTCAATTTGCAAGCTACACAAAATAGTATGCAGCCCACCATTTCAAGGATTTCACAGTTTTAATTACAATGCCTTAAGAATCACTGAAACATACTAAAAACTGCACATCACTGAGCTTGACATCTGGGTGGCCTTAGTTTCCTTCCTCTCTCCAGATCTAGAAATTTCAGAGCTACCAAAGCAGCTATTGCACTGTTCAGCTGTAGCAATGCTGAAATCTTGGCAGAAGTCTTACCAGTGCACCAGGCTGTCCTGGTGTGGAAACTGGTGGAATTGCTGGCCTTGGATAAGAAGTCACGGCTGTTGCTTGTGAAGGGGAAGGCACTGCAGCAGGAGCTGGAGAAACCACAGGTTTCAACTCACTGGGTTTACCTTTCTGCTTCTCTTGCAGAAGTTTGAGAGCATCCCTGATAATTAAACACAGTGAAATATTGACAACAAAGAAACTATTTACCCATTACCTAAGTATTACTGTTCCATCACTTATTTAGTCACTTCTGAACATTTAAATTTCTGTTATCAAACCAAACATTAAGAAGGCAATTATTACTAAACAATATTAATTTTGTGTTGCCTTTATGGTATCTTTCTAGTAAATTGTCATTAAACTTCCATTAGTAAAAGGGCCTGAATATGCACTACAAGAAAACATTTGTGTTAGAGAAGCATAACCATCACCATCACTAACTGTAAGCACACAAAGTGATTTCTGAATTGCACTAACAATTCTTCTAAATAAAAGAGTACATTTATTCAGGCTATAAAGTCTCAAGTAAATGCTGTTTCATATGTTGTATTTGTAATAATGGAAATTTAATGTAATTACTTAGAGCTGCTAAGTGAAAATTGAGTAATACATTTATCACTCATTTCTCTGCACTTTTCTGTCATAAATTTGCAGTCAGTCACAGATGTTATATAGGCCCATTCTTCCTAACAATACACTGAAGAAAGAGAGTCAAAGCACTCTCCAATGATTTTTTTACTGATACAGCTACCACCACAAAATTTTGCTGTTGTGGGCACAGTATGACAGACAGGAGAGATTCCCATCTCTAAGCCATGGAACTGCACTCCAGGTGCACTGCATTCATAAAGCAACAAGCTAAAGACCAGCAGCAACGAGGCTAAACAGAAATAATCACATTTCCACCACCACTGCCAACTGCAAGGCAAGTCAGCTGCAGATTCCTCTATTCTCCAGATCTGCTAACAAAAGCCTGTACCATATACCCTAGATAAATCTTTATCACTTCATGAAGATGCAGCATGTACACAAAAGTGCAATTCCACAAATTGGCTGGGGAAATTAAAATAAATTAAAAATCAGACTCCTTACAACTCTACCAAGGTTTTAAAACACAAGCCATAAATAATAAACAAAGCTATCTAATTTCAGTAATTACTGCTTGAGAGACTGTTCTTGAGTGACAACCTAAAGTGACAGCCTGAGTGACAAGCAAGAGTTTGTTACTAAATTTTTATAGAAAGAACAAAATTTCAGGACATTATGCATTCTTACTTCTTCCTAAAAAGTAGCACTCCAGCAACAAGAATTGAAAATTTAAAAGCTCTACAAAATGCCTTTTACCATTGCTGACTTGCTTCAATTTATTCTTACCTTTAACACACACTTCAACAAATGATATTGAAAACAAAAAAGTGAATAAGCTCAAGGTAATTTTTTTCCTAATTAATAGTTGTTATTTGTTTTCCCAAATTAACATGCTAGTCAAAATTTGTTTTAAAATTAAGTGTTTAGTATTTGACACAATTGCTGTACCAGGGAAAACATTAGACTTGACAGAATGACAAACATTCCCCACCATGACAATTTCAGACAAAAAGTAATTGCAAGACATAATGCAAGCTTTTTGGTTAACATATTAGAAGCTACCAAAACTTTGTTATGGGTTTTCACTTGGCAGTCATAGGAGAGACCATCTGGGTTTGGTGGTTTTTAGTGTGTTAACTGGAAAATGTATTGCCAACATAGAGCTTACTTACAGATTAAAAGATTTGCTCAAGACTTTCTGAAACTAACTTGTATTGGACAAAAGACACATATATATAAATCAAAGTTCACCTATATTATTTGTTATATATACATATGAATAGAGATCCTCCCATCAATTCCAAATGATTTAACTGGTTAAGAAAAACAGGAACAGCAATGTCATAGTTGCAACACTGCAAGCCTGAATATAAGTAGAGTTAGAAGAGGCATCAAAGCAAATAAAATTAAACAGGTGTAAGTACAAGTCAGGCAAATAAATATGTTATTACAACTGGAAAAGGAAGGGTTGGTCACATCGTTACAACACCTCTATAAACGGCAATCAACATGGGTCAGTAACAGAGAAAGACCTAATAAACATGAAAGAGCAGCCTGCTTTGCAGAAAAAGATATGAGAGTTTAGTAAACATTTATTAAACAGAAACATGCCTTACCAAACTGTTATTATTAGAAATACAAAGATTCTGGCAATTGTTACAATTTGGTTTACCACCACTACAGAAATGTGTAGGTGTTTTCACTCCATGTTAGACAAAATCCAAAGAATGGTGAAAGCAAACTGAGTATTTTGTGTTCAAAATATACTTTTCTTGATATGGACAAGTTAGGTTACACAGACACATAAGAATCACTGAGGATGCAGTGGTGCAACAAGAGATGCATGGATTGACACAAGCTTCCTGTGGTGGCAGTTACTGTTACTAAATTGTACCCAACCTCTTCCATATGATTTGTATTTCCCTTTCACATGTTTACACCTGTTTACTCAATTTATAGATTTCCTGGAAGAAGGCAAATGGTTAGCAGAGATTCAGAACACATCAGAAACTTCAAGGTATCAGACTTACTGCCTATCATGACAGAAGGAACTCATTCCTCCCACATGGCAGCTAACAAATTGCACACAGCAGAGATCCCAGGGTCAGTTCACACTCAATGCATGCACGTGAGTTTAATCTTCAGAAAAACAGCACTCCATGTGTTCTTTGCCAGCTGAAAATGCCTGAGCAGCTCAGAGATCCCAAAACACACTAATTTATCAACAGGCCTCAGAAAAACATGGTTCTCAGTAACCTGCCTTTTCATGGCTGCATTTATAAATCCCTAGACCACTATGAAATAGAATGGGAAAGGGCAGTAGTAGCTGAAACAATCAGTTTTAATATAGCCCTCCCAAACAGTGTCTGAGCCAATGAGTGGAAACATGATACAATCTTTGACAGAATTTGTGAGTTACTTTGTACTGGCACACCAATTTTCTAGACATTTTTGAAGAAAATTATATTAAATTATATAAGAGGATATTATGAATAACAAATAAAAAACCCCTGCCACTCCATAAAAAATAAAATCACACACAAAACCAGCAACAACAAAACAGGCAGGAAAAAGACAACAGTAATTCAACCTTGAACAGACACATAAGAGAAACAGAAATTAACAAAAGTATGCAGATAAATAAAACAAAGAGAGAATTCCAGTAGAGTGGAAGTTTCAACTGCTGTTGCACATCTTACAGTGAACTGAATTTAAAGACAGAAAGTTAGGGGGAAAGTCTTCCTTGCTTACGTAATTCGCTATCTTTCTTTCTTTCTTGTAATCTGGTGAGTGCAGCAAAGGAAATATTTCCCTGAATATCTGCAGCAGCTCTCTATAAAAATCTGCACATTTCATTTCAAACTGAATATAATAGCAGAGTCCATAGGCATCTGAAAGATTAACCCCATTTCAAAAGAATGGTTAGAAAACCCCAGACATTCTTCATCTTAAATTGACATTTCATAGTCAAATCTCTTGTGTGAAAAAAGCAGTTTTAAAAAGAAATGATTTTGCTAGATAATACTCATAACTACAGAAAAATCTTTGTAGATCTCCATGACAACTAGGAAATGTTAATCTGTTAGCTCAAAGTCCTAGAGGGTTTCCACCTGCCATAGCCTCCTTACACACCATAAATTACCATTACACTTACATAATTAAGAAAGAACCCTCTCTGATGATTTGCTGTTATATAGCTTACTATCTGTTAATGCCTTATTACCTCTCAACTCAGCCAAAGTCATAATAATAATAATAAAAAAAAAGGGCTTTGAAAAACTGCCACTTTTCTGGGTCCAGCTCCAAGTTACACTGACCTGGTCCTGGTTATCTTTGAATGGAACTAAAATAACAGCAGCCAGCAAAGTCTGTGTAAGTGAATCATGGTATTTGTTAAAAGGAATAATTTTATTGAGAACAAAAATATTTCTGCCAAAGTCCTCACTTCCAGTAACATACATACTCATGTGAAGAGAATGCATCATTTCAAGGCTAAATGCACTGGAACTACCACATTTTTTACACTCAACTTTCTCACTCAAAGGTTTGAGTGCCAATCATTACACTGGAATACTCAAAAAGGTACAAAAAATTACTAGATCATAACAGCTTTGTAAACAAACATTCTTTAAATCAGAGAGAGAAAAAAGAAAAATGGGAGAAAAACAGAATTCTGGAATTTCTTATAATTACACTTCATTGCTCCCCCCAGACTAGTAAAATCTGACAGATTGCAGAACAGAAATGGAGCAAAAAAACGAAGTATCTGAACTCCCTAAAGAAAAGGAAAACAGGCCACTGATATTTATTTGGGCTCTGTATGCATCCAGGAAGTAAAATTCTTGAGAACAGTAGTGCTTCGGAGAGAATAGCCACCATTAGGCTGAGCTGCAGGAAATGTGACAGCAGTACCACACAGCTAAGATGGGACTTAATTATTTTTTAATTAATGTTTTGGGTTTTTTTTCTAATTAAGGGCTTCTTCAAATACTTCCTAACCCATTCTCTCCATCTTTTCAACAGATGTTTCAAATTTAACTAAACCCATCCATAGCAAAAAATGGAACAAAGACATGGCTTTTTAAATAAACAAATATTAATCTAATGGAGGTTGTTCTAGTATCTAGAGTTACAGGTTTGCCAAATTATCTACATACTCTTTAGTGAAGATTCCTCGAGGGCCAGTAGGTGTAACATTGCTTGGATCCAGTCCATGTGTCTCCAGAATGTTGCGAGCTGCAGGACTTAAGCGAACCCTGAGTAAATGAGGGGGGGGGAAAGAAATTATTTAAATACTAAGGTTAACTTATTTCATTAATGTACATCATGAGAAACTACATTTCTCTCTGGTCAACTAGAAAGTACATTGGTACAGAGTACTCAGTGCATCTTAATATTATTTGCTTTCTGAAATGAGGAGAAAAGCCAGCATCTAGAGAAAATATTTTAGAATTCTTTGATACAAAGCAACCACACACTCATAAAAGAATAACTACTTGGTTTCAAGTATTTTCACAAAATCTCCTATTAATTATTTCCTAAAGGAGACTATATTTGCACCTCATTGAATTTTAAGAATGGTCCATTAAGGCCTTGCCAAAAAAACTCATGTCATAAATGACCATTTGGTTCCAAACATGCTGATACATCTCTAACAGTTGCAGTTAAACAGCACTTCTGATGTTCTTTGGTACTAAAATGAAAGACATAATCCTTTCAAAGGATCATTTTGTGGATCATCCTCCTACTACAGGTAATGCCTGGGCAATGACCTCAGCTGTCTCCCACCTGCATGAGGAAAGCCTAAATGCTGACAGCATTTAGAACACAGCAAAGCAGATAGAAAAGCTAATGAGGTTTGAGGGAAATTAAAAAAACACCCCACACAAATAAGGAGTGATACCCCCAAATAGGACATATCCTGGGACATGAAGTGATTATAGATTATTGTTGCCTAACACTCTGGAGCTGACCCCTCCTCCAAGATATTTGCAATGCTTAGAATACCAACAGATCCAAACAAAACTAACAAAGTGCACATAAACTGGCTGTTTTAAGTTTTTTGCACTCCACTGCTATGAAAATGTTAGAATATTTTTTCTAACATCAAAAATGCAAGAGCTTGGAAGGACCTTGGAGCATGCTATTTCCTTGTTTATTTTTTTCTCCTCAAATAAATAAAAAACACATCATAGGTACACCTAACATCTGATGCATAAGCACTGTTGTCCATCCTGTATCAGCCCAACTTCTTTCCAACCGTAAGCTTAGAATCCTTCATAATTTAATTGCAGGACAGAATAAATGCACATTTAATTCTAATGTTGTTTGAATTGATTTACTGGGCTTATGAGCAAAGAAATAGTCTAGGCCTGCAAGGTTTATCACCTCACTCATACTGAAACACTCTCCAACTAACAGCCTACTACTAGCAAAAAGGGACAAAAAATATTTCTTGATTCAGATCTAATAAAGAGCTCTATTTCATAACAAACATAGAAACATACTGCAATTGCCCAGGCTGGTGTTGCAGTTTAGGAGGGGCTGAAACTGAAGGAGCTGCAGGAGCTGAGGCAGGTGCAGGTGCTGGTGGAGCCATAGAAGATGGAGCAGCTATATCAGCTGGTATTTCAACTTGCTTCCAGTCCTGTCCTTCCTCTACCAGCAGACCAATTAGTGAGCCCAAGCGAACATTTTTGCTTCCTTCTTCCACCTAAATTAAGAACATTAAGTTATATATTACACTGTCTGCCCTAATATGGCTAAAATCAGATGTCAAAGTTTCAGGCATATTAATGACAATTCATCAGTAAAATATATCTCATTTTATTCCTACTGTTAGTAAGATATTTCAAGACTGAAATTAATTATAATTACTATTATAAGGAGAGGAACATTAAATTATACCCCAAATCCCATACACCTGAAGTTAGCACTCAGAAATCAAAGTAACTTTTTATACACACAGCCTTTACAACTCAAAACTAGACTAGAAAAAAAAAATTGTTACGATTTTGCTTAACTTTTCATCCCCTGGATTTTTGAGTCACTGCTACATTTTCACTACTCAAAATAAAAAAAAAAAAATCTCTGCATAAAGCCCAATGAACTCTGGAATCTCAGATGCAGAAAGAGCTGAAATAAGCAGAAGGACTTCAGGGCTCTGGGATGAGAGGCTGGATACATGCCAACAGTGTGGATTTGCAGCTCAGAAAGGCAAATGCAGGAGTGTGGCCAGCAAGGTGAGGGAGATGATTCTGTCCCTCTACTCCACATTTTTGAGACCCCCACCTGGAGTGCTGTGTCCAAGCCTGGGGTCCTCAAAAAGACATAGACCTGTTAAGAGTGGGTCCAGAGGAGGGCCACAAAGACGACCAGAGGGCTGAAGCACTTCTACAAAGACAGGCTGAGAGAACTAGGGTTGCTCAGTCTGGAGAAGAGAAGGCTTTGGAGAGACATTAGAGCAGCCTTCCAGTACTTAAGAGGGTCTTATAAAAGGTAGGGAGGACATACACCTGCCTTTTTATACAGCCAGGACAAGGGGCAGTGGTTTTACAATCAAAGAGGGCAGGTTTAGATTAGAAAGAAATGCTTTACTTAAAGGTGGTAAAGCACTGGAACAGGTTGCCCATAAGGGCTGTGCATGCTCTGTTCCCCACCCTGTTGGGGCCCTGTGTGACCTGATCCAGTGAATGGCACCCCTGGTACAAGATGATCTTTAAGGGCCCTCACAATCCAAAACATTCAAGGATTCTTTTGTTCTGTGCCATAGAATCATTGAATGTTTGGGGATTTGACTCAAGAAGAGTCAAAAAAATCCTAGCTTTGCTGACAAACCAACAAAGCACAGGTGACCATGACACAGAGAAAAAACTGGAGATGAAGTGAAGAGAGAAGTAAAATTCCCTTGGGGCTTTTGCCACTGCAGCATAGTGCTTTAGTCACTAACAAATATATACTAAAGTAAGTGTTTATTTACACCACTGGGAAGAAAAGGGGACAGAACTTAAGCTGGCTTATTCTGCAGTGGAATTTTTATACAAAGTGCTTCTCATACCAATTCTCATTCAGGCTGTGAACGAGAAAATGGTAATGGATACTAATGTAAGGAAAGCTTTCCTGTCTGACCATCCAGGAGCCACTCTGGCAGTCACAGTCCCACCACATGAGTGGGGACCAAGGCCTCTTTACAGTGGCTCCAGTGACCCCATGGGTGCCTCTCCCAGCTCCCTGCACACCCTGCCCCCACATTCACACAGGGCTTCCTCACCAGATCGACCCCGAGTTTCCCACTACAGAATCTCAGACACATGGATCCCTAAAGCAATTTTAATTGTGGCCAGTAACACAAAACCAGCTTGAGCTGGTGCCTCTGGGGAAGGACCACAAACAAAGGAATCCCTGTGCTTTCACACCCTCAGTCTGTGCTGCCAGTGGTCTGGGGTCTTCCTACTGAGTCCTTGGCTCCTGTTGTCCCAGTGTCCGGTCACCTGGCCTGTGCCACAGCTCCCTGTGCCCTTTGCTGTGCAAAGGGTCAGCACCAGACCAAGGCCCCTTTTCTGGTGCTCCCACCATGTCCCCCAGCCCAGGGCACAACCTGCAGCTCCCACTGCAGCTGCACACCCAGTACCTGCTCTAAGTCTATTCCTCAACAATTAATTACAGTTCTTAAACAATCATTCATCATCGGTTTTGTTTCAAATTGAACTGTAAAGTATTTTAGGGAAAAAAAAAAAAATCAGTGTTAATTTAAGAAACAACTCTACTGAAAGAATAATCATCATTCTGAAAAAACCCTTCTAATATTTCAATAGTTATTTAATCTTTTACCGCATTTTACACTGAATCAGACATGATCATTAAAAGACCTATTCAGATGGAAAAGAAATATATATGCATGAGATTCTATTTTACTGTTAGCCTGCTCTTTCTAAACCATACATAGATTATACAGTCAAGAAAAACCAAGAAGGGTTACAGAAGTTGAATTAATTTAACCTAATGAACCTCCTATCTTTAAATGCAAAACCCAAAGCATTAAGCAGACAGGGTGCTCATTTGACTCAAGTTTTCTGTACTGAACTCCATCAAGATGGTTCAGAATTGTAGCTGACATCAAAAGGCACACCATTTTTGTCTCATTTCTTTTAGCAAGTGAGTGAAATTCAGCCAGATGCTAGCCCAGAGGCACAAAATATTCATAAATTTCCATCAACTATATCACATGCGAAACTTCTGAGTGGGCCTTGGAAGGACAATCTTTTCAATCAGTAATCATCACCCCATCCACAAACCTGGACATAGCTCATTTTATAAGCCTTACACAAACATCTACTGAACACCTAATACAGAGCAGAAATATCCACCAGATACTGCAGAAAGACAACCAAGGATCACACCTGAGCTAGGGAAAAAAGAAAAAAAAAAACCTGAAAATTTTTGATCTGACTGTTCTTGTTATTTTAGTTTCTGAAGCACCAGTTTTTTTCTGTACTTTTTAAGAGACTGGAATAAAAGCCCATCTATTCTGTACTCTAATTCTTCGACCCACCAAGGGTTCCAAGGATTAGAAGAATCAATTAAAAATTGGGTTTGCATAATGAGTTGTTCATGTTGCTCCAATAAAGCTGCCTCTCCTCCCTTATTCTGAAAGACATCATAGTTATTTTCTACCTCCTGGCATCTCCACCTCAGGTTCAGCTCTTGGCATTGGATTGTTACTGAATGATACGGATATAACTAAGGCTGAATGTCACTGCTCCACGACACTGATATCATGTGACTACTGGAAAGTCTGGCTTTGAGCTATCAAAAAAGTGCCATAAAAGCAATACACACAGAGAAAATTTGAAACTTGCAATGCATTTGAAATAAAAACCCCCACAGTTTCTGAAATACTAATGTTACTTGTAGCCATCATTAATTACTTTTAAAGAAACTTAGCAAATTTCATTTTTTTTTTAATATCTCTCTAGAATTACTTCTTTAATACTTTTGACAGAGAGAATCCCCATATCTCCCCCTCACATTAGCTAAAAAAACAGTGTCTGCAAATGCAGAATACGTTGCACAAGATTTTGTCAGGGCTATTAGGGACAAACTGATTTTCAGAAATATTCAAAACTGAAGAATAAAGTTTTAAAAATAGTGAAAGCATTGCCGAGCAATTATTTAAGTAACTACATGGAGACTAAACACAGATTAAAAATACTTCTGATGTAAGACTCCATCCTGGCATAGCAGAATAGATCCTCTGAAGCCTATTAAATGTGTTGTTACATAGTTGGACACAAATTTAGCAATGCAATGAAAAGAATGAAAAAGATTTTAAAAACTCTTGTCTGTATACACTAGTGCTTAAATGCAAGTTATCCTGTAGAACCTGAAAACTAATGACAGCTTTTGTAAGCCCTGATAGGGCTTACAGCTGAGTTCCATTTTACATCCCCTCTCCTCCCTACCCCAGCCTCCCATCTGTCTCAAGACTTTCACTTTTGCAGAGGATGCTGCCTTTGTTTATACAAAAAAGGAAGATACCAAACAGCACATCACTTCTCAAATGCTGCCACACAGGAAACTATCTCCCTCTTCTGTTTTTGCAAAGAATAACTGTGCACATACTTGCTGATGTAAGAAAATGCAACTGTAGAAGAGATAGGAAGTCTAGTAAGTATACCCATCCAAAAAGCTTTTGTAATAGCAGCAGAAACACATGTCTCACTGTGCATAGGGTAGAATTTTCTCACAGCTCCAGGAAACACTTTGTACCCATTCCACTGTTTCCCAAGTAGCTGGACTGCAATTACTACCAGTATACCTAACTTGTATAATTGTGCGATCCACACTGCATGGGTAGATGGTCCCTAGATGAGACCTCCCTGACCAAATGACAAAATATTTACTGAAAGTACACATCTCTCATATTTTTATTGATTTTATTCCAAATCCTTCCAATTCAGCCTATTGTGTAATTATTCTGGAGGAAGAGAAGAAACAGCTGCAATACACCACCAGCTGAGACTGGTGTGGAAAATTTCCAACTCATCCCAGTTCTTGTTCTTTATATTAAGCTTATATATCAGGTTAAGTGAAAATCCAGTGAATATATACAGAATCATGTACCAATAGTCTCGTACATGCATAGCACAAACAGAGCAATTATTATCCCCCAGAAATGCAAGCAAGTGCACTTTTCTGAATGCTGAGCAGAATTTAGCTATCTAAACTAGTTTTTGAAGCAATATGTAAAGTTACAATACCCTGCTGAGAAATGCAGGATTCCTACCAGTATTTTAGCCAATATGCCATCATCACTCGATTCCATGGTAACCACTGCTTTGTCCGTTTCAATTTCACACAGTGCATCTCCAACATTCACTGTGTCACCTGCAAAATACAACAGAACTTAAGAATACTTACCCTAAACATCCTTTCAGATTTGTTTAACCATGGAAGATAGATATTCCCTATATAATATAGTCATTTTGTATTCTTTAATATATTTTATAGCTAGCTGATCCCCTGTCATTACTTATCACATCGTACCTTTCCTTTCCAAATAAAATCATCAAGATTGAAGAACCATTAACTGCTGTGGCAGAACACTGATATGTTCCAAGTACTGATGTTTACAGCAGGCTTCCCAAGAGGAAGTACACACACAAAGAATTTTATTTCCAGAACCCCATACTCAGTAGCACTGCCATGAATAAAAAACTGAGCTTTCCATATTCACTGCTAGCCACCAGTCAGAGCAAGCTATCTAAAATTGCTTAGAACAATGGTATTGTAGTTCTGTAACTGATGTCTACACTATTAAAGACATTCAAATAAAAACCTCAGGAATTTTAATGTCTTTGGGAAAGCACAGCTGCAAGCTTGCTTAATCTTCTACATAGTTCAGAAAGGTTTTTTTAAGCATTCATTCATACTTAGTGAAATAAAAATATGCACAAGTGCTAGAAATTGCTTTTGCTACATTACACAAATCCAAGATTAATTCTGAGGCATACTCTTCCTCTGCTTTTGAAGAATATCTGTATCTGCTAGCAGATGATAAAGATATTATATGACTGGATTATTTCAGCAAATCAATACTGACTAGATGTCCAACATTAAAACTGACACTACATTAAAAACTATGAGGTAGTTGAATGTTTTGGCTTCCAACAAAATACAGCTTTTTCTCCTTATAGAGACAACACATACAATCCTAAAGCATGCCTACAATTTTATATGAAGTAAAATGTTAATATTTCCCCATTACCAGAAACGCTGCAACAGCATTACCTGTCTAAGCATTTAGCTTAACTACTGATATCACTCTATTGTGCTTAAGGAGCAGAATTAAAACCTAGTGCAGGTTACCACCTACATTTAGGTAAGAACCAACACTATTAAAAAAGAATCTTTTCCTGTTTCAGGACTACAAGAATTAGAAAGGGAAAATGAGGTGTATACCTCATTTGTGTTGAATGAAAACATCAAAAGCTCAGTCACCTACATAGTTTTGTAAGTCATAAATGTTCCTATTACAGAAATTGGTAGAGAAATATACTTCATCTTTATAATGCAATAATCTAACAGCCACATTCCACTTTGCAATAACTAGAGCATGAACAGTTTATAAGAGGAAGCCAAAATTCCAGGCTCTATATGAGTGTTTTAATTTCACTGGATCATTAATTCAAGTAGGCCATATATCAGATCATTAGGCAAGTACTTCTCAGCTGTTAAGAAATCAAATTGTTGGGCAAATTCTGTAATTTACAGAGCTAAGATTGGCAAACAGAAAGGAGGTTAACTCTGTATCTTAATCTGCCATCAGACTGAAAGCGTTCTGCACCATTAAAAAGAAATCTCAGTGCTCAGAGACTGAGAGCAATACCTCCAGCAGGGTGGACCAGCCCAGCAAATACCTTCATCCATGTGTTTGTCACATGTCACATCTCAGCTTGGGAACCTGAGGCTGTCCACAGAAAATTAACTTTGTCTTGCACAGGGAGGGCAACAGGAAAAGTCTTCAGAGAACTGGATAAACCACTTTTCCATTACTTTTTTTTGTTTTCCTTTCATTGCAGCAGCCATAAAGTTACTACAAATTTGAAAGGCAATTGAATAAACGCAGTGTAAGAATTCACTTAACTGCAGCATTCAAGCCCAGTGTGTGTTTCAGTAACCAAGTACAGGAGAAAGGACCACAGTTATTTTCATTAGATATTGCAATATTTGTGATAGCTCCTAATTGATGCCCAGTTTGATATCAATTACAAATCAGCTTTTCCAATAATTAGAATTGGAAAGAACAGGTTTGCAAAGCATATCTTTGCTCTTTACACTTTAAACTGCAAGAGTAGCATTTGCCTCAACCAGAGCTCACTGAAATTACATATAATGCCCTTGTAAATTTTTGGGTGGGGTTCAGTTTCTTTTGGTTTAGGTTTTTTGTTTTTTCATTTGTTTTTGGTTTTAATAATTAAACTCCCATAGCTAAGCTAAGTGGTTAGGATCTCTGCTGAAGCAGACTTTCCATCCAGGAGAACCAACTGGCATCCAATAGCCTTGGTGCTCTCTTCAACTACTGACAGACAAGAATCCAAAACACAAGACACAAACTACATTTCTTAATGGTGCAAATAAAATCAGAGTTGACTGAGCACAGATATTGAAGTCCCTGGAGCTGATGTCTCAAAAGGCAGCAGAGTTACACTGCGTGTGGATGCTGCCAGCACTGTTGTATCTTCTGTTTTCTGCCCACATTAACATGAGGATTTTGCTCTCCTGGGCTGTCATTCTACCATCTTTCATCAACATTAAATTCATACATAATAAATACAAGTTTTTAGAAACATAGTTTTATCTTTGTGAGAATGACTTTATTACCCACAGGAATCAACATGAAACTGCATTAACAATGAGAAGGAAAAGTTAAGCTATCAATTAAATACAGCGCTTTCCCTTCTGCAGTAGTGAAATTATCTGTCCATCCTGTGAAACCATAAAATGAAAACATTTGATATTTACACAAAGAACAGAAATATTATCAAAATAGTATTATACTGACCCCTTCTGGTTATACAGTGGGAAAAACATTTCATACACATGCAGCTTGCTTCTGTCAATTGCTTAAAAATATTTATTTTCTTGGACATTACATTGTCAAACATTTATATTCAGCAATAACACTACTTTCACACTCTAGAGAATTAAGTAGTTAAGAACATCCCTTACAGAGAAGTATGTAAGCATTAAACCACTTCACTTTTTTTTTCAAAATTTATCTTCCTTTTTAAAAATATTGTCTTTATCTTTATTGTCCAGACTCTTAGAGGAAACAAAAGTATTGATAGGAACTAGTTATGGCCATAAATGTGACCAGTAAGATGAAATACTATATTTGGGGTTAGTCTTCTTTCTAAATAGAAAACAGAGCAATAAAAATACTAAAATAATTTTCTCTCAAAGTCTAATCATCAATAAGATTTGATTTTGATTTAATTAAAACAGGTGTGAAGCTTTCTTTTCTTTTGTGTTAGGATGGAAGGCTAGTGGAAAGACTGAGAAAAAACATTGTATAGCTTTTACATTCTAACACTTTATGAGTAAAGTGGATTCATTCATGTTAGGGAGCAAAGTGGAATCTACTTCAATTCCTACTACGCTCTCTTTGCTTCCTCTTGAAATTCTGAATGCTATAATTACTGTATAACAGGCTACTGTTGATATTTAATGTTTTACAATTATTGATAACTAATGACTATAAAAAGGACTTGGGATCATTCTTTCCTCTCTGCATCATCTTGGACTTGATTAACCGAAGCTTCAAGTTTTAAGAAAAAAGGTGCAATTTTTTTAATAGACATAAACTTCTGAATTGTTCCCAGTAAATTCTGCAGAAATTCTTACTAAAAGTTTAATGAGCAAAAGGCCAAGTCCACCAGAGCAAGAAGCTGTCTTCCAGTCACCTCTCAAAATGGATCCAAAATGTAGGAAAGCAAAGCCCTCCAGTAACTCAATAATGGAAGCTGTAGCAACACTTAAAAGGATAAGCCAAAGGAAAAGGCTTATCTAGGCACAATAGTCAAAACACATTTAGCTATCCAAATTATGTCTGTCAAAGATAATAAGCTTTAAGATATTTTCCTGTAGATGTATTCATCTCTTCAGGAAATCTACAAATGCCTGGGAACAAGATATATTCCTACTGCTATCCAAAACCCTGCAATGCCTCCTATACCAATGGACAAAAGCTACCTGAAATCCAAAACTACAGACTAAATTCAGGTTTAATAGTAAATTGAAGAAGGGACAGAGTAGGAGTAAACAGGACAAAAGTGTCCTGACAGAACAGGAACTGCTGACTCTTCTACAGATCATTTTTAATTCACATACAACCTGCGTGAAGACAAAACTTGACAGACTTTTTATCCAATTGCTCCAAAATATTTTAACAGAAGCACATAGTTGTCAGAACACAGAATTCAGGCTTTTTTTTGATAAGTAGGTTGGTTTTCAGTTTGGGTTCTTTTAGGGAAAAAAATTCCCCATTTGGTACTAGGGTTATGAAAGTAATTTAAATTACTCTCAGTTTTAACTGTAGACTACAATTAAGATATTAAAAAAGATATTCAAAAATACCATATCTTTCATGGTATTCCATACCACAGCAGAACAATGAAAGAGACCCTCCCCAAAGCCAATGGCTCTCAGACTTCCAAAGCTACTTAGCAGTATGATAACCCTGGGAATTAAAAACACCACACACACTCACACCCGGAACAGCCTATGGAAATTTTTTTAAAATATGATCAATGTAACCTTTTAGAAGACATTTAAGCAAAAAACATTTCAAGAATGAACAATTTCAAAGCAGGTACAGTTCACAATGACAGCATCCATACACCAAACATTTGCTATAAAATACTGACCTATAACCAGGAAGAATTATCTTATTTTTACAGAATAGATTTACATAGCTGAAAAATTACAGAAAATGTAACCACAGAAACTGCTATCTTACCTTCCTTTTTTAACCATTTCACAATGTTTCCTTCTTCCATTGTTGGAGAAAGTGCAGGCATAAGAACTTTAATACCAGGTGTACCTGCAAAAGAAGCATGTGGTTACCTCAATTGAGTCCTTTTTCAGTAAAATTTTTTCTCACTTAACTGCTCAACACAAATGAAATTAAAAGTGCATGAATATGAAGGATAATTGAACAAAAGATTCACTATGATGCCTTTTTTTAAGCTTACTTACAAGCATGCCCACCAAAGAGCTCAAAGAAAAAAAGGCACATTACAAGAGAAATGGAAATTCACAAACCATTAATTCCTAGACCTGACATTTCATTGATCATCTCAAAATCCACCAAAAACACTACATCCTTCTCCTCCTTGACTCAGGCTGTGGAATTTTTTCCAGATTAAAGCATATCTTTTAAATTAATAAAGCCTTTGTGATCCTAGTATTACAGACACTGATGAGCTACCTCCTTTCACTGATAAGCTTTTTTTTTAATGTTTATTTATTCTTTTGACTAGAAAACTATATCTACTTTGCAGAAATTGCTTGATTTCAAGTTTCAGTGATTTTGTCTTGGCTCACTAAACCCATATGCAGAAGCAGCACTGTGTAGCAGCAACAGTGAGCGGAGCCATGTTAGTGGCATTCTTCTGAGGGCAGAGCTCAGGATACAGCACAGCCCTTGGCTTCACAGCAAATTACACCTCTTGTCATCTGATTCTCTACAACAAAGGGGTATTCTGACATTAATATGAGAGATACCACCTTTCTGAACTTTTAAATATAGTTATGTGGCTAAAAAAATCATCTTTTTAGATCAGTTTTGTAAAAGCAGCTTTCCAGTACCTGATTTTTGAGGCTCTTTCTTGAATTATGTCTGAATTTGTGTTGAGTTACAGAACAGAAATAGACACATAGAAAGTACACTGTATACAATGGCAAGGTTCATTTCTGCTTCATATTCCCTTTTCTCTAATACCCAGAATTAAGGATTGCTATCATTCAATAGGAAACAACACATTTCTCCCAGATGCTGTATTGCTTGGAGTAGTCAGAAACAGCTAAAAAGAAACACTTAGAAATTAATGATTTTTCAGGTTTTTTCCTTATTATCTGCTTTTCAGCTCAGAATTCTTCTAGTTTTTTTCCTTGCCTTTTTTTTTTTTTTTTTTTTTTTCCCCAGAAGCAGTGCTAAGGCACATGGAGGACAGGGAGGTGATTCAGGACAGCCAGAAGAGCTTCACCAAGGGCAAGTGCTGCCTGACTGACCTGGTGGCTTTATATGATAGAATGACTACACCAGTGAACAACAAGGGGCTATAGATGTTTACAGAGAACATTGTTCTCTGTAAATTGATAAAATAAGGATTTGATGGGTGAACTGTTTCATGGATGAGGAATGGGTTGGATCCGGAGGGATCCTCTAAGTCTCTTAGAGGTACTTACTGCCAGATGACAAGCTGTCAAGGGGCAGGTTGTGGCTCAGAGACAAGAAGGCAAACATAGCCTGGGATACATAAAAATCAGTGTGGCCAGCAGGTCAGGGCCAGTGATTCTGCCTCTCTGCTCAGCTCTGATCAGATCCCACCTGGAGAAATGCATCCAGCTCCTGAACCTCAGCACAGGAAAGACATGGATGTGTCAAAGGTGGTCCAGAGGACAGCCACAACAATGCTGAGGAGGGAGCACCTCTTGTCTGAAGAAACATCAAGGGAGTTGGGGTTGTTCAGTCTATGGAAGAGAAGGCTCCAGGGAGACCTTATTGCAGTCTTTTAATAGTTACTCCAGGGGGCTTTTAAGAGAGATGGAGACAGACTTCTTAATCAGGCCAATAGGCAATGGAACAAGGGATAATGGTTTGAATTGAAAGAGGGAGTATTTAGACTGGGTGTAAGGAAGATCTTTACAATGACAGAGGTGAAACACAGAAAGGGGCTGCCCAGAGTGGTGGTGGATGACCCATCACCAGGAGCATTCAAGGTCAGCTTGGATGGGGCTCTGAGCAACCTGGTCTATTTGAAGATGTGTCTGCTCATTGCAGGGGGAATGGACTAGATGACCTTTAAAGTTCCCTTCTCCAAGCCAAACCACTCTAATTTTTTTTTAATGTGAAATGGAAACATTGTAGCAAACCTCTAAAGACCTAAGAAGCCATGGATGATCCTGACATTTCAAAATGCAACAAGAGCAGAAAGTGAGTTAGTTATTCCCTAAAGCCCCCAAGACAGCAACACAATCAAGATCATGCTACCCAAAACACTTGAGTTTCGTGGAAACAAGATCAATTGCATGGCTGATGTTCCCAGAAGACTGCATGAGCAAGTAGACTTTTTTTTGTCTCAGTCTTTCCATGGCAGTTTCAGTTTAACATTACTCATGACTGTCATGTTTAGAAATGTATCCAGACAATGCTCTTTCTAACACTCAATTCCCACGTGAATTACCTCCATGCATTTTCTTAAAAAAGTTTCTTGCAACTTCTCATCTAGGACTAATACACAGAAAAATGAACTATGTTATGTATGTGAATGCTTATCTGTGTTCATTTTCCAAATAAAATTTTGCAGTATTTGAAGTATGATTGACAAATTAAAGTACAATTAACAATTGCCTTATACTATACATATTTACTCAAAAATAATTTCTCAATAGCAGCAAGTATAAAGCATTATACATTATATGATGCAAAGAAGTGTTCTCAGTTTCATTAGTCTAACTTGACAAGTCTGACTTTGACAATCAAAACATAATTTTGAAGTCATATCCCACAAATATCTAGGATTATTGAGAACTAGTGGGCAGACCTCATTTTAAAAAGAGAAAATAATCCACAGTTTTAATGAGGGAAAAAATATTTTTTAAACATGGTGGTTCATGTTTCTTTTCTATAAAGAGCTACTTGATCCATTTCCCAGAACATGCTTCCTACTTTGGCACAAATACAAAGCTGAGCAACAAATGTGTGCCACTGTAACATTTTCCTTTCAATGTTAGGAGCAACTAGCACAAAACATACAATCCATTCTGGTCCTTTCATCACCTTAGAAGAGGAACTCCAGCAGCAGGTAGCTTTGAAATGGACAAATAAATAAATAAAACTGGATACAAAGTAGAAGACAGGACCCTCTGCATCCATTTGATGCTTATACCCATAGAGGCCCATGCTTAGAGAAGTTCCCTGCTGTTGCAATCAAGATTCTTGTTCAGTGTGAGATACACAAGAACGCCAGCCACAACAACAGTCATTCAAAGCTGTTTTAATTGCTTATTAATGACCATACACATACAAAAACCTGGCTTAAATATGCCTCCTCAAAGAAAAGCAACCTTACAATGTAGGATTACCTTCACCAAAAATTATTTGCCCCTCATTCAATTAAAAAAAGGGATAGTAAAAGGAATCGCTGCATCTACGTAAGTTAGTTGCACTGTACAGGCAGCCCTTACAAGCACCTTGGGAAGTAAACGTTGCTTTGCAATTGTGGGTCAGCAAAAAGTTCTGGCAATTTGCACAGAATCTCAAAGACTAAGCTCATGGGCATATTAGAATTTAGAACCATAAGCAAGCAAAACTTCTGAACTTCCAGTCACCACCCACTGATTTTTACTTCTATCAACAGCAACGGTGTTATTACACATCAATTATCTGAATATAAAAGAAGGAAGACTTAAAAAGAACCCAAACAAAATTCACATGAACAAGAGACTGCTATTTTAAAGACAGTGTATCTCTGTGTGACCAAGAGAATTTGTTCTAGGTGACATGTTGAATCTGTGAACATTTCTGTGGCATTCCCTCTCTGTGAAGGAATTCAGTGCACTTGTAACCTGTCCCACCAGAGAGATATTTCATAACTTCTTACACACACTGTTTAGTCAGTAGAAAATTGAAAAATGTACCACAACTTAACACCAATTATAAGATTATGAAACATTAAAAACAAAGAAGAATTGACACAGCTCTAACATAAAGAGGTCATTCTAGTCTTTGTATTTTTTCTTTTTCCTCTTTCTCTGTGACCAACAAACTAGGAATTCCATTCTGAATTAATTGTTTTAAGTATGCAGAATAACTTCCTTTACCACTATCACAAACAAGGACAAACATAGAAAGAAACAAAAAACTTCACGTGACATGAAAAACTAGATCCACATGAACCAATACTTCAAACGGTGGCTTTTTCAGAAACAGAAAAACAGAGAAATAAAAGTAATAATAAAATAAAATTTACTTAAATTTACATTGTCAAACTAGGAACCAAAAGTGAGTTTATGTTCAAATGAGCTATATTTTACCAGAAAAGTTATGACTTCTAGTCTTTAATTTTAGAGGCAACAATAAAGTTAAGAAAAATGGTGTCACCAAAATACACACTGCCTTGAAAAGCTGTAAATACACTAGCAAGGTTGAATGAAGAAAGCCTGAATGAGTTAAAGGTGTGCTCTATCCACCCTAACACTTTAAAGCTTACTGTAAGGAATTAAAAGATTTTAGTCATTTGCATGTCCAAATTTAGACACCTAACTCCAGCCATATATTAAGTACTCTCAACATAAACACAATAGATTGTCTGGGAGAGCCATAGACAGAGTTATTTAAGAAGTCAAACAATAAGACCAATTTAGGAGTAGCTTATCCTGCATTACATCACATTTGCATAGTATTATATGTAGAAAGAAGTAAGCTTTTTCTAATAAAATTTAGAAACAAATCACATTTATTTCAAGAAAGGGACAGACTTCCCTGCTATTACACACCGCAGGTTTTACAAAGGAAAAGGTTTTCATACTGCAAAGCAGCAAAGGCAACCAGCGCTGGAAAGAAGGGAATGTTGAGGTCTAAACCACAATGATTAAACTGTCTCTGAACTACTACTGAGTTTTGTTACACGAAGTAAATGAAAGCTCACTTTTTTGTAAGTGCTCTTAAACCCCAAAGAGTTCAGATATTTCATGCTCAGCATCACACAAGGGTAACAATGCACCTGATCACTGCTTAAATGTTCTACAAATTGTAACTTATAGAGGAAGCAGGGAAAGATCACATTTCATTTCAGGATCTCTAGCTCTTCCCACATCTCCTAGAGACAGAGGAAAACATGGAAGGGTAAATTATCTGCCTGATAATTGTGTAACAACAAACTCCTGAAAAATACATCTTGAAAGGGTGTTGTCATAACATCACACCTTGATTTCTATGTAGGAAAGGATGCTAGGCTTGCCATTCATAAACTCTATTTTTCCATCAAAAAACCAAATAGAATTACATAAAAGATACATCACACACCCTTCTCTAGTTACTTTAAACATTACCAGGAGAGTACGACAACAGAAATGTGGTGGAATTGCTTAACATAGACCAAAATAACCAAACAATTTTTCAGTGCTTAGCTGTACTTCCACTTAAAAAACACACTCTGTTTTTCAGTGGTGAGAACTTTTCCCTTATCCACAACAAAATATTTTCATATTTGAAGGCTTAATTTATTTTCCTTCCAGATTTCAATTTCTTGCTTTCTAGACCTTTAATAACAGTCACACCTCTCTCCGAGTTTTCTCCCATCGGCCCACACACACACATATACACACACCCCGATGTGCTTTCAGCCCCTCCGGAGCCCAAAGCAGACACACTGCCGTGCCGAGCCATGCCATGCCATGCCGTGCCGTGCCGTGCCGAGGGTGTGCTCCAGCCCGGCACTCCCCGGCAGGGCGCTGCTCGCCCCCCCGGCGGAGCCAACCCCGGCCCACCGCCGGGCACAGCCCGTCCTGCTGGCCCACATCACGAAGGGCTGCAGCCCGCGGGAAGGACTCGGAAGCGCATGGAGGACTGTGTCCCGTGGGAGGGGGCCCACGCTGGAGCGGGGAAGGACTCGGACTCCTCTCCCTGAGCAGCGGCATGAACAGCGTGGGATGAACTGACCGTAACCCTCGCTCCCTTCTCCCTCCGCAGCTGGAAGGAAGGAGGTAGAGCAGGGTGAAGAAAAGATGGTTTGGTTTTGGTTTGTTGTTTGTTTTTGGGTGTTTTTTTTTTTTCCTTCGCCTTATCCTGCTCTGATTTTGATTAGCAATAGACTCCATTAATATCCCCAAAGCGAGTTTGCTCTGCCCATGACAATAATCGACCAGTGGTCTCTCCCTGTCCTTATCTCAACACATGAGCCTTCTGCTATTATTTTCTCTCCCCTGCCCAGTTGCGGAGGGGAGCTGTAGAGGTGTTCTGGCGAGAGTGCCCGACATCCAGTCGGGTCAACCCACCGCAATTACTGCTCTCAACCCTCTCTCCGCCGCAGGTCCCCGCAGACACACCTGGAGCGGGGCACCCGCCCGCCACTCACCCAGCAGCTCCCGGGTGCCATGCAGGTGCCTCCATCCTGGCCGGGCGGGCAGGGAGAGCCCGGCGGGCAGGGAGAGCCCCGCGCCCAGCGCCGAGCGCCCGGCCCGCAGCAGCCGCAGCAGCCGCTCCCCGCCGCCGCTCAGCCACAGGGACGCCGCCATCTTTCCCCCCACCCCCCGACCGCGCCAGGGCTGCCCGCTGACTGCCTGAGCAGAAATAACCCGGCACGCCCGCAGCGCCGGAGGGGGCGACCTCACCGACCCCCGTGCCCCGCCTGCCCTCCCGCGGCGCCTGCCGTGGGATTGGCCGCCTCGATCACCCCAGGCAGGGGCAAGTGCAATCAGGCAGACACCCGCGGCCAGCCCGGCTGTCCGTCCCGGAGCGTCCCCGCATCTCCTCTAGTCCCTGCCGGCTCCCGGGTGCCCTTCCCGCCTGCCGGGGCTCTGGTCGGCGCCCACGGCCGGGGCATGCCCGGCGCTCCGCAGGCGCCCGCGCGGTTCCCTAAAGAAGCCCCCGGGCAAGGACCCCGCGCTGGCCGCGCCATGGCGGCCGCCGGCGGGGACGCGCCGCAGGTAACGAGGGCCGGGGGCGGCGGGGCCGCTCCACCGCTCCGAGAGCTCCCGCCACCGCGGGGATGAGGCTGTTCTTGAACCTTGGTAATTAGCCAGCAGCTTCGCAATTGCTGAGTAGGGAGGTCCCGGGAGTGTTGGTGGATGGCAAGTTGACTATGAGCTGGGAGTGTGTCCTGGCGGCCAGGAGCAAATTCAGCCAGCAGGATCCAGGCGGTCTCAGTGTCCAGCATTCTGGGAGCAATGTTCATAAGCTAAAACACAAGCTCCACCTCAACACGGGGATGAACTTCTCTACGTTGAGGCTGGCAGAGCACTGGAATAGGCCGCCCAAGGGAACCGTGGAGTCTCCCTCTCTGGAAACATTTCAAACCCAGCTGGAGTCTTTCCTGTGTTACCTGCTCTAGATGACCCTGCCTTGGCGGGGGGATTGCCCTGGATTATCTCCAAAGGTCTCTTCCAACCCCAGCTATTCTGTGCTCCTAGATAAATATGTTACAAAATTTAGTACAGTTTCCAGAATCTTGCCAGCTGTCAGTCTAGCTGCATCTACAGGACTCATGGCTCCTTTTGGTTAGTTATGTTAACTAGGGTTGTTTGGGTTTGTTTTATGATTTAGTTTTTTTGGTTTGTTTTTTTTTTTTTTTTTTTTAAATTTGCCTTTGATTGGGGTTGTATGTATCATCACAAGCAGAACATGAGCTGGCAGTGCTGTGCCTCATCAAGCACAGTAAGCACTGAGCGTATGGAAGCATTGCCTGGACAAGGCTCAGGATACCTCTCCAGTTTGCATGTGACACTGGTGGAGAGACCAGCCCAAGCTTCAAAAGCAGCATGAACTGACAGCAGGGAGATGAGAGGTATCAGCAGCCTGGATAGGAAAGCTTTCCTCTATGCCAGGAAAGAGGGAAAGAATCTAGTTCATCATAAAACAAAGCAAAAAAAAAAAAAAAAAGCAGCAGGTTGAGTTGTCGTAATACATAAAACATTGTCGCAGAGGTGAAAGGGAAGACCATCTTCTGCATGTCCATGATCTTTGGTAAAAGAGAGCAAATCCTGTGACTCACTGTCATTGGAGGTTGTAAAGATGAGGTTAGAGTAGGAGATTCCAAGCATTGTCAAACGTGCCCCAGGCTGCCATCTCCAGTAATTCACCTTCCCAGTCTCCTGTCTCAGAACCCCTTTCTCATGTTCCTGTTCCAGGCTGCCTCCTTACCCTTAGTTCTGCAAGTCCAACACCAGCTGGAAGCATTTCTTTCTAAACATTTCAGCTAAAGGTATTGGCACCAAGTAACCACCTGCCTACCATTTTTGCTGTGTGCTGCTTTTGCTTTGGTTCTCTCTATTCTGTGGATGTTGACAGAATACTCCCCCCTAATGTGATTCTTGCTGCTAAACAAATATTTTTCTTGTAAATTTTGTTTGATGGGCTTAATGACCAATGTGAGCAGCAAAGCATTTCTTTGTCATTTAAGAAAATCTTCTAAAGCTTCTAGTTACTGCAGTAAAAAAATGAATCCTATTTAAAAAGACACTCCATAAAAGCAGCTGTCATACTGTGGTAATGTAGGTAGAAATCTTCTCTCTGACACCAGAGATACCTTTGGTTAATATATAGGTATGGATAATAATGTAATAAACAATGGAATATGGAAAAAAATACAAGAATTTTTTTTCCTTCTAAAGAAATAATCAAATAATGTGATTTGCCTTCTGACTAAACTACCTGTAAAGTAACTTTGTGTTCTAGAAGTGTAGGAATGTAAAGTTCATAAAATAATTTGCATATATTTTCTGTGGTATTTTTGAGTGCTGTTTAAAATATATACATTGACTAATAAAGTTTTTTCTATTGAAATTTGTAAACCAAGTAAAATAAACCTACAGAAAAACTGATTTAATAGGAAAACTATTAGTCAAGCTTTTAAAAATGGATAATGTTAGTTGCATTTATTTTTCCATTTATTTTTCCTTTTTTTTTTTTTTTTTTTTTTTGTGCAATAGTCCATTACATAATCCTGCTGGTGTAATATCTATGGGCCACTGCACTTGAAAAAATTTTAGATGAGACCTTTCCTGTGAAGGATAGTCAGACATGCACATTATTTGGAGGTTTTGTTTGTTTGGGATGTCCCTGGCAGAGCATAAAGGGCATTGTGTAAACATGCAATTATTTTGTAATTAAAGTTCATTAGCATAAATTAGGCCATTTTGCTGCAATATGAAAGTACTAATCCTTTAAACTCAGTTTGAGAGCCTGAATTCTTAGGTTTGTTTCTGATGGTTTTTCATGTATTTATTTAATTTCTTTTTAGGATGGGTTACATCCAAGGAATCTTATCCCAGAGCTTTGTAGGCTGTTTTATGGTTTAGGCTGGGTGACGGGAACTGGTGGAGGAATCAGCTTGAAACATGGGTGAGTAATGATGAAAGAGAAATGATGTGGGCGTGAGGGAGAGGCTGGCTGTGTTTAGCAGTTGGTGAGGGCATTTCAGTTCCATGAGAAATGTTTGCAAGTTAGGAATGATCAAGAAGTTAGAGGGGGAAATAACAGTGTGCCAAATTTAGTGATACAGGAGGGAGGTGAATAATCTGAATTAATCATTGCAGACCCTCCAATGGAGAGAGACAACTTCAGAGAGTGACCTTATCCTGTGCTTTTCCTGTCTTTGGTTAAGGTAGATGAATTGTCTTTAAAGAACAATTTGTTCCCCCTTTTTCATTTCATTGACTATGGAATTTAGAGTGGGTTACATCAGGCACATGGCTTTCAAATAAATACCTGTGATTAAGTAAGATTAATCTCACCCTGGACATTTTGCAGGCCAGATATTTCCTCTGAGAAGGAAATTACTGTTCTACTGAGGTGATTTCTATGGAGACAAATACTTTACATATCGTTAAAGCACAACAGGTAACAGCAATAGTTTTTGGTCTGTATCTCCTAAGAAGAAGCACCACTTTGTGTTTTAATTTGCTTGTCTCTGTATTCATAATCCCCAATCCTTTTAGTGGAAACAGAGCTCCTCTCAGTGGCCACTGAAAAAAGGATAAGTCCTCGTTCTGCAAAAAGCCTTGCACAGTGTCTGCAATTCTGTACCCAGTCACAAGGTTGGGACATGATCTCGAAAGTATCTGACCTGACATTTTTCTGGTATTGCATGCATGCACAAACAGCCATTGCTATTCAAATATGTACTATAAAGATATATATGAATAAAAGACCCTAAGTGTTCATACTTGTGCTGTTTGGACTTGATGCAGATCATTTCACCACCCTGCTTGATTTTGCAAGCGAAGCAACAACAGTAATAATAATGAGATGAATGAAAAGAGGGTAAATTCTTATTTTTAAAGTTGTCTGTGGGAAGATCTTTCTAGCACTAATTTGTCATCAGTAGCTAAATGTAACCTATTTTCTTTATCATTCCAGTGCAACTCCTGTTGGTTGTGGCAAGACAAATGATATTATCAGAGAATGCACTAATATAGTAATATAGTTTTCCTCAGTAGTTCTTTATCTTGTTTACTTGGCATTGTTAGAAAGGAAAATGTAAAAGAACAACTGAAATTTGATTTAAATAAAACAAGTGTTTTTACCAGCTGATCTTAATCAGCCCTACTCACTGTGCAGTTCATATCAACTATCAAGAAGTTGATAGTTGATCAAAATAGTTGATTCAAAAAAAAAGCCAATTTGGACTTGGCATAGCATATTAAAATGGATGTAGAATTCTTTGTGAGGTAGTTTGTATTTGAAGACTATTTTGTCATCAGATTTTCTCTTTCTGGTTAAGTTCTAAAAAATAAAAAAATCTGCTTTGAGAAAAATTGTGTCTGTCATAAGTAACTGAATTTACCTCTTGATTTCTCTTCCTGCTCATGCAAATGAATCAAGACTAAATTAATGCAATGCCGGCAGTGCTAATTCATGAATGTCAAAAATCACAAATATTATAAAAGCCACATTTTTCTGTGCTTCACAGACATTTTAACACTGTGAATAGTACATCATCTTAAGAGTTTTATTTTTGGAAGAATTAAAATCATGGAAGTGTTTAGGTTGGTAAAAATCCTTAATATCGACTGTCCAACCATAAACATACCACTGCCAAGTTCTCCACTAAATCACATTCCTAAGCACCATGCCTAAATGTCTTTTAAAAACTTCCAGAGATGGTGAACCAGCAGCTTTTCTGGGCAGCCCATTCCAATGCTTGGTAACTCTTTCAGTTAAGACATTTTTCTTAATATCCAATTTCAACCTCTCCTGATGCAAATTCACATAATTTGCTTTTGTCCTGTCACTGGTTACCTGGGAGAAGACACCAACCTCACCTTGCTACACCCTCCTTTCAGTCAGTTGTAGAGAACTATGAAGTCTCCCCTGAGCCTCCTTTTCTCCAGGCTGAACACCCCCAGCTCTCTCAGCTGCTCCTCACAAGACTTGTGCACCAGACCCTTTGCCAGCTCCGATACTCTTGTCCAGAAATACAAACATCCCATGGTAAAAAAGGAAATGTATCTGTAACTTGACTAATTATTCACTAGATGTCTCTGTGCTCCTGAATTTAGTACATGACTGCTGAAGCCAAATAGTGATTGCAAGTCAGAGAGAGAATCTTGTTGGGGGTTTTGTGCTAATAATGAAAATAATGCAGTACCATCTTGAAATAATTTTAGTTTCAATCAGTTTTTACAGTTTTTTGTTCAGGTAGTCCTTGCAAGAAGTGATGCACTTCTACTTAAATTTCAGTCATTTAATTGCACTGAATTAGTGCTATCTCTTTATCAACACAAACAAACATGGAACTGCGCTGGATACCTAACCTGCACAGTTAAAAAATAAAGTATTTACAATGTTGAATGTTGCAGATAATTATTACTGTTTATAGATAGTTCGTGGATTTTTATATAATGGTTTTGTCACCTGCCTTGCCACAGATCAGTATCTGCTCGCAATTTCTCATTTCATTTTTATTCTGAATTCTAGGAATTTGAGTTACTGCAGGGAGAGACTGGTTTTCTTTGTTGGAAAAATAAGGCTGCACTTCTTACATGCGTTTCAGATATCCGTCAAGTTGAAAGCAGGGTTTTGTACCCCTCCAAGTTAAGAGATTTTATTTGCCCCTGTACAATTTGGTTCTATTTTGAAAACTATCTACCTGTCAATGTATGGAAAGAAGAAGAAAGTTTTTAAATTGTGAAGGTCTAGATTTGCTATTTCCTTTCCAGTGGCTCAAGAGCTTGAATGCCTGTACAGTGGAACAGTCATTGCTCAGCTGTGTTTACTGACTTTTCTCATCTGCATCTTTTCCTAGGGATGAAATCTACATCGCTCCTTCAGGAGTCCAAAAGGAAAGAATACAGGTGTGTTAAACTGTACTTTTACCTCAGAGCTCATCTTGAGATGGATGAAAGTGCCTTTGTTTAGAGATTCCTTTTTCCTTATGTGAAGTTTCAAACTTGTTATACATTACTGGAACAGCTGATAATTTCTACCAGTACTCCACTATCATAGCGAGCCAGTATGTGTTTCAGTGGCCAGTGTAGATTAGTCTTGATATTCTCCTTGTTTTAAATTAACACAAAGCAGTGTGAAAGTGGAGCATTACTCCAGTCCATTTTTATTCTTTCTCAGGCTGTAGCTGTCTGGCTACAGTTTCAAGTTACCCACATAAATAGACATTAACACCTCATCGCTGTTTGTTTTCGTTTGAGTGATTGCAAATATTTGTCTTGATTTTCTCAGTAAATAACTGGGCTCTCCCCTTGAAAAGGTGACCTTGTCTAGCTGTCTGCTTTCCAAAAAAAACCCAAAATGTAAGAGGAGGGGAGAACAGTAAACAATACCTATTTTATGACAGCAGGAACTCCCCCAGAACAGAGTAATACATGGGACGGATTTGTCATCTCATAAATCTGAGGATAAATGCAGTGATGAGTGAAAGGAATTTCTTCACTGATAGAAACTTGGGGTCCCACAGCAGTGTTTGCTGGGGATGTGGAGAAGTAAGGCAAACAAAGATATGTAAGATAACCACGATGGTCTGGTCTGTGCTCACAGTTATAAGAGGATTAAGCACAGTCAGTGAGGGAATCTCCTGCAATTGTATTTTCTGCTGATTTTTAAAATAACATTAAGATTTTATTACTGTTCTGAACAATTCTCTGTACTATTATGAATAGCTAATTGATGCAAAAGTAATATTCCTGTAAAGCTACTAAAACCAGATTTTAAAAAGAAATAGTTCTACAAGTTAAATGTATTATTTTTAAGTTTAACTCATATTGTTTGTTGGTTCTTTTAAGTAGGGAAAGAAAAGTACATCTACATTTCTTATTTTGAATCAGTTACTACTTTTCCTTTTGATATATTGTTATTACTGAGCTACACTATCTTCTTTCTGTGAAAATTGTAGTTTTACAAATATCTGCATGGCAATCAATCTGAAGAAAAAGAATACCTAATATTAATTTCCATTACACAATGTCGGTAGGTATTATTAGAAGCTGGAATAAATGTGGAGCATTACAGCACTTTTACAAAGTTAAATCACATTCTGTACTAAATACATGGCTTGTATATATTTGTTTCCCTAGAGGGAAAAAAAAAAACCTGTTTGAGGTCAAATATCAAACAAAACTATCACAGATCAAAATTATGTTTTTCTTTCTTACAGCCAGAAGATATGTTTGTTTGTGACATGAATGAACAGGACATCAGTGGTCCTCCACTGCACAAGAAACTAAAGAAAAGCCAGTGCACACCTCTTTTTATGAATGCCTACACTCTGAGAGGTATGTAGCAATGTTTGCAGTTCAGCAGTGACTGAAACACTGTATATGTACATCCACAAAATTGCTGTTAAGTACCATATTCCTTAAAGGTAGAAGTTACAGTGAAATAAACATGAAACTATAAAATAAATTGATTTGCAAAGGTATCTATACAGTGGGATATAATCCATAGTAACATCCTGTCATTATCACTAGCAATTTCTTGCAGCTATGCCTGTGATCATGTTTTCAGCACTGATTTTTTGTGCAGAATATTGGTAGGTTGCAGGGGAAGCCTGGGATAACAGCAGGTTTATATCAGTGGTTTTGCCAATTCAGCTATTACAGTTTTATCCTATTGCATCCATTGGCTGAGATTAACAGTTATAAATTAGGAATAGATGAAAACAGTATGAAACTTTTCTTTTGCAGGTAGACAGTAATAGAGAGCTTTTGATGTGTAAAATTTACATCTGTTGTTTCAGAAAGGATTTATGAAGTGTCTTCTTGCACAAGCAGGTTACATGTGTACTCAAGGAATAGCAACATTGCATCTTTATAAGTAGATTATAATTATTGTCTGTCTTTCCATCATAACACAATTAGAAAATGATGAATGTTTTTTCAGAGAATCAGCAGATATTTGAAGAAAACATAAAAAGAAAATAAAAGGCTTTAAACTTTTATTTCACAAATAAGTTTGGGAAATCTTTATAACCTCAGAACTCTGATAAAATTAACAGGGTCTCAGTTATTGCAGAACGTAAAGAAATGTACAAGTAATATTTCTGCTTGAGTTTGTACAAGTAGTGTCTCTCCTGGAATTTGTCACTAACTAAAAGTTAACACAAGTTTCCTAAGACAATCCATAATTATCCCTTGTATGTAATTGCCTCATACCTTCATTTAGGTTGCTGTACGTTTTTTTCCTCATACAGCAGATCACCATTTGCCAAGATGCCTAATCAAAGAAATTCATAAAGTATGTGAATAAAATTTTCTTAATAGACACATTTTAAAATTAATTCTAAATTTCCTTTTTCTGTTCTTAGGGGCAGGCGCAGTGATCCATACACATTCCAAGGCTGCCGTTATGGCTACCCTTCTTTACCCAGGGAGTGAGTTCTCTATTACCCACCAGGAGATGATAAAAGGAATCCAGAAGTGTACTTCAGGAGGCTATTACAGGTAATTCTCTATATTTAGGAAAAGAGGCATGATATTTGATCATTTGTTTTCAGCAATATAAATACAAGTCATTGGAGTTATATAATTGAAAGTGTATAATATAAAGTATTAGGAATAAAAAGTAGAAAGACCTCTGTAATGAATTAGTCACCACTGGCTTTCTGTAAGATCAGAAGCCTGTGGAAGAGATCTGAGATAAAATCTTGTAGTGCCAAGGCTGCTGTTGTCTGTTGCTACAGGAAGAAGCCAAATAAAGAGCTCTATCCTGAGATGTTAGCACATCTGTACAACATTCAGCTGAAACTGGAGCCAGCCAACACCAGGTTGGATTGATAGCATGTACAAACTACATTTGGGTGGACTTCACATATCACTGCCTGTGCTAGTTTAGGGCATGTTAAGAGAGTAGAGGATTTCGGATTTACTTGACAGAGTTTGAAAGAAAATTCAGAATAAACAGCTCATTAAAGATAATGTTATTACTTTTCAAGGATGAGCTCTGAGGTAAGTGCTGAGTTATTCCAAATTATGTGTGATGGCTTGTTTTGAGGTCTCCACCCACAGTGTTGAATTGGGATCTGCAAACAACATTTATATAACATGTGACAAGGAGATGAGAAATTGAAATGCTAAATTCTTTCCACTTTTTGATGTTAATTTTTATATCTAACTCTTGCCCTTTGGCAAGGGAGCAAGCCATATGTGATTTTACGCCCAGGCATATTTTATTCCATTTTGGTTGACTTGCCAACTTTACTTTCTTGTCACCATTAGCATGTGCATTTTTAATGTGGTAAAATACAAGCCCATGTATTGAATTGTTTAACAACACTGGTTTTTTAAAAATCCACAACAATTTTTTTAATATGCATTTTGAACTCTCAAGCACTCCTAAACGTTAGTCAGGAAACACTGTATTTATTGGGTTCCATACCTCCAATTTTTCCTGTGTCATTTTTTTAATTTACCAGAAAAACTCAAGAAATCAAAGCTCCAGGTTATATAGCTCATAAGCACATATTCATCCATTCTAGACTGATCCCACTGACTTCCCTCACACAAGTCTCCCTATTGAATTCAAATGAAATATGAGACCTTGGGTTCACAATACAAAATGGGACTTTTCAAAAAAGGGATTGCATGTTGTTTCTAGTTACATAAATCTTTTCTGGAAGCTGTCCAGGAAAATGCTACAGACGGAATAATCAGAAGTATATGTTGGCCTAAATATGACTCCAGTGGTCCCAGAATAGGTTTACCTTTGATTACCATAGAAGGGGAATTAGATCAGTAGTAAACAGCTTTGAAAGTCAGACTGTCACAAGGTATTTTACATTAAGGTTTGACTAAGTGTAGGCTGCTTATATTTCAATAAAAAAAAGAGATCCCATGTATTTAGCTCATTCAGAGTATTCTGGACATTTTTTAGGTATTAATTCTTGAAGAAAGCTTACAGTGCTGGTTAGGGATCAGTTATGGTATTCATAGCAGCTTCCAAGCTCAAGCAGAAAGAAGAACTTAGGAATCCAATCCAATACTCATTTGGCCTCATTAGTAACAAACACTCCAAGTATAATTTTAGTGATCAGAATTTGTAAGACTCAAAGGTTCAAATACCGCCTCGCTTTCTTCATTCACTATTTTTATAGCCTTCCTTGAGAAAGCGTCAGCCTTGAGAACTGTAAGGGATGAGACTTTATCTGCTGAATATTTGATTTAAAATACAAGCTGTTGGTGTTGGAGTTTTTTTTACCATTGCTTTCTTTCTGTGTTTTACAAAAGAAAGTACTACTAGCATCCATTTATGAAATATCTATGTGATCTCAATGATAAATCTGAACCTGAACTGGGGACTTATTAAAACTATTTAAACAAGTTTCTGCTAGTGTTAATTAAGGTTCAAACAATGCCAAATATCCCAGTCCTCCTTCAGAAGAAACTCTTAGGCAAGTTCCACTGAGTAACGTGCATCATCTTGTCTTTGGAACTGGGATTCTCAGGCTCTCTTAAGATCACTTGTAGCCCACCAATGACTCCATCACACAATTTATTTTCCTGTGTTGACTCTACCTTCTATTTATATGCCTTAGCAGGACAATCTTCCAGGGGCTTTCTGGACTACCTAAATTAGTTTTTTTCTGCTCTCCAGCAAACTGCTTCATTTCCTTCTTCATGATATGATTCTTTTAAATAATTTAATCTGAGGTAAAGCTTGTAGATGATGCCAGCACAGGATAAAAAGTTTGAAAAAGTTGTAAAGGGACCCAACTACAAAGTGATATGGGAATAAACGGCTACACCTAATAGATTAAAGTGTTGTTTTCTTTTTGTGCCTCAAGTGTAGCTCAGGTATTGCCAGCGTAATATGTGTTCAGCAGTGAGAGATGTTCCTGAGAATTCCTATGCTACAGCATGACTCACAAGAGAAGAGCATAAAGTCTAGTGCTGGGAATTTAACATTTTACACAGTCAGAGGATAAACTCTTTCCTAGGGAAAAGCTTCGTACATCCAAGCACAGGGGTTTTTAAAATACGTGAATATGGCTTTTTTTTAATAGATATGACGATACCCTGGTGGTTCCTATTATTGAGAATACACCAGAAGAGAAGGATCTCAAGGAGAGAATGGCACGTGCAATGGAAAAATACCCAGACTCTTGTGCTGTCTTGGTCAGACGTCACGGTGTTTATGTATGGGGAGAGACATGGGAAAAAGCCAAAACTATGTGAGTACAATCCAGGAATATGCTATCTCTTGCCTCAAGATCTTAATGAACTTAATGCTATGTATATTTCCAGCCAATGGACAATTACTCAGAATACTAAGGCCTCACTGCGTGTATAGGGAGCTTTTGGGAATGAATTCATCCATGCTTCCATTGCTCGGTTTTCCTTTCATATCAGGGCTGCCTGATAGGGTTGCCAACATTTTCCTTTCAGACAAGTCAACAAGTCCCTTCTCATATGAAACATGCAAGTAATCTCTGCTTTTATATGACACCTGCCAATACTGTTTGTGTAGCCCTCCCTAGGCCCATTTTTGAAATTTAACTCATCTGCTGATGGAAATGCAGGAAATCAATATTATGTAGCAAAATGGCACTTACCATTCCACAGCACTGGAAATAAACAATAATAGAGCTGTCCAGTCAGACTGTCACATTGGTGATAAAATCTTAAGGAAGGAAAATACTAATTTTCATAAAACATGGTAAGACTTGAGCTTTACTTACATTGCATGTTTTCCCTATTTATTTTAGGTGTGAATGTTATGACTACTTGTTTGATATCGCAGTGCAGATGAAGCAGCACGGGCTAGATCCTTCAAAACATCCAGCGGGAGAAAATGGGATCTTGTAAATGTCAACAACATTTATATTCAGGTGTGAATTTATCTGTAAGGATGATCTGTTTGGAGGGAGAGACAACAGATGACACCATCACTTCAGTCTGCTTTCCCACTCAGGAAACTTCTGTATTGCTCATCTTCCCTCAGTCTGCTCCGTTACCACTGCAGTGGTATCTATGCCTGAAATAGTGCTCCTTTTCCACACAATGCAACAAAAAAATACATGTATTAATAGCTAGATATGTCTGCTGCATATTTTAGTACCAATGTACAGCATGGAGTGTGATTTCTTTTTAAAACAAAATAATATCAAGCATTTCCAGAAAAGCCAACGGACTAAAAAGTTCAGAGCCTAGTGAGCTGATCTGGACAGAGGTGTCTGAACATCCATATTTGTTCTGCTTGCAGGATCAGGTTTGATTTCAGACCATCTCAGTGATATTACTTATATGGTGTGTTGGTTGGGGGTTTTAGAGGATTTGGTTTTTTCCTTCAGCAGACTTGGCTGGTTTGAGTTTTACTGATGAGTGTCATCTTTTTACCTCATGCAGGAAATCACATTGACTTCGATTTCTACTGTAGCAATGGTCAGTTTTGAAAGTTTTCATAAGAAATTTTTGAAGTTAAAGCCCATCGATAACATGATCATGATGTACTTTGCATGAAGGATACCTGAAACAGTTCTCACATAAGTAATATACAGCTTGGTATGGCAAAACACAATGGTAGCTTAACATTTCAGAGTTGGAAAATAGAAGTTTAAAGGTACCAGTACTGAGATTATAAAAGAATTTCTTGACCAAAGCAGTGGTGTAATCAAACAGGATAGACTAATGACAAATGCTTGCTCAGGCAACGTGAGCCCAAAACAGACAGGGACTTGGCTCCTCAGCCTTTATGCCCACCCTAGAGGAAGAAGCAGTGGCACAGGAGGTTTGCTATCAGTGAGCCTTTGCCTTAGAGTGCTGCCACTGCCTACAGTGATGAAAACATGCTGGCTGCCACACCTGCACAGAGCTACCTCATGGCCCATGACAGCCATTCTAGAATTACTCCTCAGCCACTGCAATTGGATAAGTTGGGCTACTGTAGTGGCATTAATATTCCTATTGTAACAAGTTTTAGGATATTTCCACTTTTACTTTGTTTCTCCTGTACAGGTTTCTTACGTGATGATGGGAGTTCCAGCTTTCACCCCACACTTTTGAAACCAGAAGGGGGTGCTGATCCTCAGCTGATTGACAAATGTCAGCAGGAACTTTTAACTGTTAAAGGCACCCAAGAAGAAAAGGAGAGTTTAAAAAACCCAGCTACTGGACAGTCATTGCAATTTACAAGTCCTGTCGAATGTCATAGTAGGAGGAATGAAAATTAAGATGCAAAAATACTTTGAAAAACTTTGGAGAACTAATGTCCCATTTTGGTTTTGTGCCTTAAAAATTCAGATTTCAATAACCTACATTTGTTGATCCTGCTCTAATAATTTAGCTTGAAATAAGTCTCCATTTCTGAAAATTATCATAGCTTTTATTCTTTGGGAGAAAAAGTGAGGACAACCCCTTAATTAAAAGAAAATAAAGTTTAAAACATTGTTTGGACTGTTGATTCTTTCATACCATGTTTGTTTTTATGGGTTTTTTGGTTTGTTTTTTTTTTATAAGGCCTGTAGCACATGTATTTTTAAATTTTCCTAATAGTCATTATAATGAGCAGATTTTATAGCATATATTTTGTAGTTGTTTTTGAGGGACTGCTCTGGGTTTTACCTCTTTAAATTCCTTCAGTTTGAATAATAACAGCTTTTTATGACCTCTGCTTAGCCCCCCCCCCAAGGTAGATTTAATCAAACTGCTCATTAAAATACAGTCTCATATAATTATGACACTTAGTGTCTTCTTTCAAAGTCTGGAATGCCCTGGTGCATCAGTGTAAGCCTCAATTGACCAACTTCCTAATGGAGTATTGAGACCTCGGTGCAGAGGGTGAACTGAGATAGGCTAAGTGCCAGCTGACCCTGTTTTCTGCTTGGGGCCAAGCATTCCCACCATTTCCCCTTCCATCATCTCTGGCACTTTTTTTGAGCCTCCATAAAGTGAACTAACTCTTCAACCTAAAACTATTGTGCGAGTAGGGGAAAGAAATGTTTTAATTATTTCCTACTAAGCCACTGCCAAAAACACTGAATCAAGTCCAAGGTGGGTCCAAAGAGAACCAGAGCCAGGGCAGGAGGAGATAGCTGATGCCAGAAATGGCAGATGCCACTTCCCCCTTTTCCTGGGAATGACAATTAAGGTCACTGTTTTGTGTACCTTAGGCATGTTTGCCCTTCCCTCTCATATATAGCTCCTTACCTGCAGTGTGCAATCTTTAACCTTTAGGGGGACCTTGGTTATTGTGAAATAATGATTACCACTAAGTAACTGCAGGTTGTTGGTTATATATTTATTGATACGTTTTTTCATTTTTAGACACTCGTTTGTCAGTGGCAAATACTTTGCAGTGATTCCACAGCTTCTGAGTGTATGTAGATTGCAGTAAGAACTTGTGTGAAAATTCTGTTTTTGGACCAGAGAGCAACTTTGGACAGGGTGCTTCACTTGAGCATAAAATATCTCTGAAGAGTGTTTAAGACTTGAGATGTGCAACTGACCTGAAGGGGAAGCAGACTGTAATTCTCGTAGATTTTCTTCCCTGTGGATGTAGTAATAAAAATACTTCTTCATGTGACAATCCAGTTCATCTTGAAATCTAGTTGCCATCTATTAATTGTGGCCTTTAGTTCTTTATTTAAACTGCCTGGTTTTTGCAAAAAATAACTCTGCGGTATTCTGATGCTGATGTCAGAATAGGTGATAATTGTATCATTCCGTGATACTGATGTTTTGTAAGGATAAAGAATTTTTGTATTTGATGTTTTTTTGGTTTGCATATATAATGGAAAACCATAAAAGAATACTCATGAGGAAAGGCATTTTTTGCCAAATATATTCCTCTGGAGTTGTGTTAGTTGTAATATTCACTTTCTCATGCAGCTACAATTTCCCACCCTGTAGCCTTTCTAAAATCCATAACTCATCACATTTCTACAGTAGCAGAATTTGTTCTTTCATACAGGGTTCCTAGATGTTCAGAGTCCCATTCAGTGATTTGGAAATGAGTTAAATGCACCCTTCTCATGTCTTCTCATATGAACCCTCATCGAAGAAATTAATGCCTTCACAACTCTCCTGGCTTCATAACCCTGTGAAATGATTACTGTTTTCTGAAGTGCTCAGAAAGCTCTTGCAGTTCAGCTCCGATTATGTAGAACAAAAATAGGAAAATGTATCATACGATTCAAAGCTTCTTAACTCAAAATTTTTAAGTCTATCCCTTTTCCTGATGTAAATAGTAGGCTTAGAAGCCAGCTAGGTATTTTTCTATGTTTGCAGCAAAGACTTGATCTCCATCAAAGCCAATTATCTAGGTTTAGTATCACCAGATAGGCTTATGGCAAAATGACATAATTCCCATTTAAATGGCTCATCCAAAAAGCTAAGTAAGTTCCAACGTTTCCCAATAAAAGTAACTTCCTAGCAAACATCTTGCTTGCTTTCCAAGAAGGAAATAAAACTGCAGAATACAGGATCTTGAAATGTTAAAGAGATAGAACTCTTAACTTACCGTAAGCAGTTATGATGCCAATATATGTTCTGTCGTGAATGCTGTAATGTCTGAGCAATTGGCATTCTCTTCAACTCTGAAATTATAATTTAAAAATTAACATTAAAAAAATCCCACTGACTAGTGGAACATTACAAATAAACCAGTAGCCTTCCTCTAAATTGTTTTTTGCCGCACATTTTGGCGAACAGCTTTGTAATAATTTTTTGATATTTTACAGAAGATGTCAAATTGAAAAAAAAGAACCCTGGAACACTCTAGATGGATTACTCTCATACTGAGGAGTAGAAGAAAAGATATAGTTTGATATTAATCCTTCCCGATTTCAAAATAGTTAAAAAAACCTCTGAAAGTGATTCATTTTTCAAGCTGCTTAGTATTTGTTTTTAAGTTTTGTCCTAAGGGGAGGTGAACCCTTGCAGGCTTTCCTGCTTGAAAACCTACCTAGATGAAATAGAAGTTGTGCCTTACAGAGCCAGGTTGTGTCCAAGGACAGCCCTCTGAGCCGAGACAGACTTTTGTAGCAGCACGTAGAGGAGCCTCTGACTGCACTTTTCTACCAACTAATCTAAGCCTTTATGAATCTGGACATTTGCTTAAATTTCAGGTTGGCTTAATATTAAAGGCTTTATGTTATTCCAAAAGAATGCTATCTGACCTGATTTTTAAAAGTGAATTTCTAAGTCCCTGAGTCTGCAAAAGAGCTCTCAGGCATTTGTCCGAGTACTGCTCAAGGTTTGCTGCATATAATGGAAGTAAATAAAATCTGGCTTTTGGTTGACTTGATTAGCACAGGGTTGTATTTCTGCTAAATAGGAGTGCAGGGCTTTCAGCAAATACTGACCATTGCAAAATTATTTTGGAGGTGAAACCTCTAGTGGAACCACAGCCATTTCCTATTTCTTGGAATATTAATTGATTGAAATCAAAAACAATTCCAAATATTAAATTTTTAAAATTTTCTATAGTCTTCAGACTTAATCTAGCATCTGCTAGTTTTTGCTAGAGCAGTCAAAGAAAACTAGTGACTGCCTAATGCTCAGTACAAAAAATGGATTTTGCTTGTTTGTCTGGATGGGCAATTGTGAAAGTTCATACACTCTGAGTAGCACTGACAAACCCTCTCTCTGTACTTACATATGTGTGTTGGGTTGTTTAACTTTCAGATACTGTGCTGTTGGACTAGCAAGTTTCTCCCCTCTATGACAGATAAAATTACAAGTTAATCTCCAGAAACCAGATCAACAAGAATTTATTTATGTAGTTAAGCATAAACTCTCGTTCCTTAATGAGCCTCTGATTAGCTTCAATTTCTCTAATGGTAATTTCTGGTTATTTCAAACAGAATACCCTGGATATAGAAGAAAGAATAGGTCTTATATTTAAAGCAAAGAGCTGGAAGTCTAGATTTTGTGGCTGATTGAACTGTTACCTTAAGGTCATGCCTTGAACAGTTCCCTTTGATGGGAGTTTCAAAAGACCTTGGATGAATCAGATACTACCCTAAATCCCATTGGAAATTTAGGGGATTGATTTCATTAGGCTCCCCTCTTAACTCCAAGGATGTAGCTTTCTTTATTTCAATCAGGAGTAAAAAAGAAAAAAACAGAAGGGGTTACCTTGAGTACAAGCTGCCAACTTACCACTGCTCTATCCCAGTTTGATATCAAATACCTAACTGGTATTTTTTTTCCATACTAAAACTTGTAGTTAAGAAAAAGGTTACATGACTTGATTTCACCTAGAAGGAATTTTCAAACTCAAGAAATCAGGAACTGAGCTGTCCTGCTTACTCCAATGTACATTAAGACTACCAAAAGTAACACAGCACAATTTTTGTGAATTTCTCCCTTCCTAAAGCATACCAGCTCTCTGTCGTTCCAGACGAAGCCTCTGTTTTACAGTGTAATTTTTTAGTTCCTGTTCTCCAGACAAAGCAGGTTACCCTGACAGTCAGTCCCCATTTCAGGGCAGTTCCTGAGAACACTGCAATAAGGAATACGTGTGAATGATGACTGTGCATTACCTGGGCTCAGCAGGTTGCTGGGCACTTAACATGGATGATTCCATTTCTTTTGTCTTTATGCTTTGTCTCATTTCCGTGTTTTATCCAGTTTTAATCCTGCTTTTCTGTAAGATTTTCTTCCTTCTGTTTTTTTCCTTACAGTCTTTGAAACCAAATGTAAACTTAGTACCATTTGCATTCTGGTTGAACTTTCAAACCCAGGAATATTTTTGTGTTAGCAAACATCTCTTTCCTGATTCATCTGCTACATCCCTGACATATCTGGGCATGTCCTGTTATTGTCTGTTTGCAAAATTTTGGTACTTAAAACAGTTAATGTGCCTTTTGTATCTCAGACACACTAGGATTTTGCAAGCAAGTGTCTGTTGATTGCAAGAGCATATGAGCAAGTATGAGACTAATTTCCTGTTAAGGAGTCGCTACATTAAAAGGATATTTGCATAATCATAGGCCAAGATAATGTAGGGAAAACCCCTGAGATCATTCTGCTGCCAGGATTAAGCCAAGCCCAACATGTAATTTATTTGAATGCATGAAAGCTGCTTCTTATCGTTCACTTCTATCTGAAGTCTCCAAGCACTTTAGTTGGCAGCAGCAGGCTCTAACTCCTCCTGGGTAATTCATTATCCTCAACAACTTTTAAAAGGGTTATTTTAAGTTTAACTTAACAGTCCCTGCAACTTAATTAATACAATAAAAAAATTATTCCTTTTAAGACTTCTGTCACGTGTTTGAAATCAAGCTGCAGCATCTTCTTGGGTCATCATTTTATTTGATGCCCTTGCCTTCAGGTTATAGTAACTTCAGAAATATTGCATGCACCACAAAAACAGGGATTCAGGACTACACCTATGAAAAACATAGGCAAAACCAATGAGATTTCTTAATGCAGGTACTTTTTTCAACTTGCATATAAATAAAGAAGTGTCCACATAGGAGTTTAGCAGAAGGGCTTCAAAAGAAAGTACATTAGCAATGAAAAATCAAGGCATCCACCAGTGCTATTTCTGAACAGATTAATACTTAGGGCTGGAGGTTCCTGATTTCCATTATAAATTCATGTTCATGTTTGAAGTTTTATTTGGAGAATCTTATTGTCAAAGAAAAGAATTTGTCACACTTGCCACCTGGTACTTCCTCCAGGTAAACATGCTTAGAGGCTTATGGCTAGAGTGCTGTAGTGGTACCTGAAAGGTTTTGGTTGGTTGGTTGGTTTGTTTGTTTTTAACTCTGCTTGGATAAGTAAGTTATTTGAACCCAGAAGTCCAATTGTCAGGGGAAAAAAAAAAAAAAATCCCAAGGCTGCTGTCATGCTTGCTTGCCGTGGTTAAAACAAATGGATGTGTGGGTGGAGCAAGAGGGCAGCTGCTGTTTCTGAAAAGCAGTGGAGGGAGGAGAACCCATTGAGATGCATTTCAGGGACAGCTCAGGCGATCAAGCCTCCAGCCAGAGCACAAGATGGGACCAACGTTTCAAGTGAGGAAAGAGCAAACATTATGGTAACAAATTATTTAATGGTAGGAAAGGCAAGAAGAGAGAACATAATTAAGGTCTCACAAGCCTAAATAAAAAAGCATCTAGTAGCAGTGGTAGCAACATTAGCAGATAAGCACAGTTAAACAAATAGTATGATGATCACTGTCTATTTCAGTTTAAACGCTAATAAAGCACTTCCACCCTACTAGGAAATTGTACCATAATTTACTGTAACTATGATTAAAATGGCACAGCTCTAGTAGCCTGAGTATTTAAATATCATTAATGAAAGAGTTGTATACTAACCTACATTAAGATGTATTGTCCCATTTGAAACTTCTACTTGTCAGTAAGAAAGACTACTATATGTGAAAAAGAAGGTCTAGGCATTTTGAATAGTTCATACAGCACAGATTCCTACTAAATTTTTGAAAAGGCAAAAGGAAAACTATCCAATACTGAAAATTAGGAACTAATTCCATTCAAACCAGAAGAGAACAAAGGCTGATCGAGTAGACAATAAGTGTAACCTGAGTGTAGCCCTTGCTGTAACTCGAAACTCATATTGCACAAAATGAATTACCAAAGAAAATGAAATGACAATACATTGCAACCTGTTCCCATAGGGAGTCAACAGATACTAGACAGTTATCCCAGCTATATTTAATGTCTCTCCATAAAATATAGCCTATGTTTAACTCTAACTTGATAAAGGTTCCCAAGCAGAAACACTGAGACCAAAATTGTGGCATTATGCCATATAGCAGCATTATGCAAGACATTAGCTTTCCCTTATCGTCTTCCTGTGCATTTGGAAATCTATGCAGAAATTGATATGAAGAAATTTATCAGAAGGCTTAATCTCCGGGGGAAAAAAAAAATCCTGAAACTACTTTTATCATTTCCTTTATTATTAATAATAGGCTATTCACAGCTTCACTTTCCAGAAATGCTCCAAAGCTCTGCAGCATTCCAGTCTGCTTTACCCATCTTTACTGGTCTCTGACGTTTTTTTCCCTCTTACCGTATCCAGAAGTGATCCTAACAGCACAGGGGGCAGTTCTACAAAGACCTCTTCATAGAAGTAGTTCCCACACGTGAGAACTGCTTCAGGATGAAAGAAGGAATAGAGAATATTCACACATGGTAAAAAAAAAATTCACCATGAGCACGAGATTCCTGAACAGAGGAGTAGGGTGCAGATGAACAGGAAGGGGCATGCTAAAAGCCATAGGTAATTAGTGTTAAAACCCCAGAAAATCAAAGTAATACAGCAGGGATCACTAAAATTTTGTTATCCAGGAGAGGTTAAAGTCAGGATAGTTTCATAAGTAGTACTTTCATACCTTTCTGCCTCTGCACTGAAAATGTACTTTTGGATATAACAAATTATTTGGATGGACTAATCTATAAAGAATCTATAGAGAAAATTACCCCCACTTTCTAGGTCTTTTATATTGACTAAAAAGACTAAAGCATTAAAAAGGCTAAGATCAGGCCAGAGATAATTTCACCAGGATGAAGAATAATGTAAGCAACTGATGACTTCCTTGCAGAACTCTTGCACACCGTCCTTGAGGGGCTGAGCATAGACAGTGATTTCAGGAGCAGTAGATATGTTTCCTCAAGATTTGCAGATGTCCTTGGGAATCAGCTTCTATAACCCAGACAGGCTCTTGGGATTACCCAAAATATCTAGTCAATTCAGATTCGAGAACAGAAGAGCAGTATAAAATCACAACACCCTTCTCCAAACTATAACTTCAACGCTTGACTTCTTAGAAGAGCTCTAAGTTCCTGTTGTGTTTTAATCCCAGACTAAGCCCCACACAGCCACTTGCTTACTCTTCCCTGGTGAGCTGGGGAGAAGAACCAGGAGGAGAAAAAAAGAAAATTCAAGCATTCAGATGAAGACAATCCAATAGGTAAAGCAAAAGCTACATGCACAAGCAAAGCAAACCAAGGAATTAGTTCATCACTTCCCATGGGCAGTGTTGAGCTATCCCCAGGAAAGCAGGACTCCATCACACAGAGCGGTGACTTGAGAAGAAAAATGCCATCCCTCTGAACATATCCCTCTTCTTCCTTCTTTCCCCAGATTTATATGCTGACCAGGACACCATATGGCTTGGGATATGCCTTCTGTCACCTGGGGCCAGCTCTCTGGGCTGTGTCCCCTCCCAGCTCCTTGTGCACCTCCAGCCTCCTCACTGCTGGGGTGGGGCAAGGAGCCTCAGTTCTATGCAGCAGTGCTGAGCAATCACAAATATATATATAAATAACTATCCCTCCATTATCAACAGTGTTTCCAGCACAAATCCAAAACACAGGCCCATACCAAGGACCATCAAGAAAATTAACTTTATCCCAGCCAAAACCAGCACAAAGAAAAAGGTGTGATTTCCAAGTTGGGTACAAATCAATTCCTGTTCAGAGAAGTAATATCAGGTGTTTGACTCTTCTGTGATTTACCTAAGCTCTGTAAATGTTTTGTTCTTCCTTACGCATCTTTCAAGCATTTATAGCTTGAAAGTACTATCCAAAAAAGTAGGTAGTTTTCTGATACTTGTAATGAACTGCCTCATAAAAATTTTGTATTCAAAAGTAGAAGAAAATTTACATTTTTAAAATGCAAGCTGTATGTGAAGTAAAATAAGAAACCAGTAGCACACAAAGAGAGCAACAACCTTTAATCTTGAGCCATATCTGGGTGTTAGACTGAACAGAGCAGAAAAGCAGCCTCCTCCTATTTGAGAAATCTCAACCTAGAACCCATTCCTAAAGTGGATGACTAAGCACTGTCTTTGAATAAAATGTAATCAGGGAAATTTTTTTTCCTCAGGAGAAGGAAGTACCAGTTCCATCAAGTTGTATCCAAGGCAGCTATTCAGAATTATGAAAACCTGGTACGCTTTTGTAATGGGGAGATACAACCAAGTTTCTCCCATCTCAAGACAAGAGCTAAAACTTCAATTATTCTAAATTTGGTGGGAGCACTCTCATTCCTTTTGGCTGAAAATGCTGTGAAATTATTCACTGGCTCAGAAAGAGATAGCAGTGGGTACCTCAAGCAATCAATAGGTCATTTACATGGGACTGGGGAGTCTTGAATTCTATTCTGTGTTTATAGATGCTTATATTTCTGTCCTACTTTTCAGGTTTGGGGTTTTTTTAGCTTGTGGTAGAGGAAGATGAGTAAACAGAAGGAAGCTAAAATACTGTCAATCAGCAAAGCTTTTGTTATGGGAGATGCAAAAGGAACCACAGTGGAGGAATCACATCTCTGCACTGGAGATTTTTGAATGAGTGTCATTTATATAAAATGGAATTGTAAAAGCTTCTTTTCTGTGTCAGTTATGAAAAACATTTCATTCAGAGCCTGACCCAGATGTGCTCACACTCTCCAAAGACTTATCAAGATTCTGGTTCCTGAAAGGGTTTAGGTTTAATGTATGTGCTTGGTTATTCAAGACTTTTGATTATTGTATGCACTTCCAGAAGAAATGTAGATGACAAGGAAAAGAACCTATGGATTAGGTATCTCTAATACAAATACTTAAGAACCTTGAGAAAAGTCCTTGATCTTGAAATAGAAGTTTGAATAGACACTTTAGAATAAATCTAAAGAAATGAGCAATTACAGATTCCAGGCCACCCTTTTAACAAAAACCTCTTTTGCTTTCCATGTTTCTTATAATCTTCCTTTGGTCCAATCATTCATCTCAGCAAATTTTTCATTTTTCAAATTAGTAACCTTTAATAAACACACCCCTGTAATTTGCATTGATAATCCTTTTCCCTAGAAGAGTGGGTGTTGCTGCAGGAACATGTCCAGAAGTTGCTCTCCAACCAGTTACTACTCAAAAAAACACTGTGCCAGTAGCTATTATGACTCAATAATAGATTGAAATCTCTTGTTATGTGTTAATATGGGGTAACAACTCCCTTAGAATTTCCATTAAGAATGAAGCATCTTAACAAAATACAGACAGAAAAACAGCTGCTGTGAACTTCTAGTAGATACCATTCCTGCAAGATATTTGTATTACATTAGCACTCAAGATACTGAATCCCAATCTTCCAGACACTCAGGAAAAAGATCTCAGGCCCAATTCAACTGCTGACATGTGTAAAAATGAGTAAATGCACTTTCAAGATAATGCAATAACACAGCTATATGGTGCCTTTGTGAATGTGGTGATGTTACAGTGTTAAATGCTGAATTTTTCTGACTAGAAAGGGGTTAAATTCACCCGAAATAAAAGCAGAAAAAGCCCCTTTGTCTGGCATGAAAAGAAGGGAGTTTACTATACCATGTAACAGCAGCATTGTAACTGGCGAAATCTTCTAAAAGAAGTGATTTAATACAGGTAAGGTTTTTTGGTTTTTGTTTTTTTTTTTTTTGAATACAAGCATACATTTAGGATTTGAAAAAACAACCTCTTACTCATACCCTACTTTATTTTGATGATGACCCTTATGTAGACTGAACAAGGTTTTTTTCTGATAGCATGCAACCATAAATGCTAAAATCCACTGATTTTAGCCTTTTAATTCAAAACTTCTTTTGAGGGAATTGACAAAAAATGGTCTTTCATTTTTAGAAAGCCTAAAGGTCGAATTTTCTCTCTTATCAGCCAAATATTAATTTCCATGTTAGAAACTTCAAATCTAATTATTAGATCTATTGGATATTTAATTTCTACTCCCATTAAATTAAGCTGATTCTATCTTGCTCTCAGAACTAGAAGTGGAGGTTTGGAGAGTTAATGTCATCCAGAGTAAAAGGATGATAGTCCTTTTGCTTTGCAAATGAGATAGAGCATAAATTTCACCATGTAACTCAAAAAACCTGTCCTCAACCAAATCATTTGTCACACAAGAGGACAACAAAACCAAAAAGACTGTTTGATCTTCATTTATATATGTCAATCAAGTACCTCTTCCTCCTTTTCCCCCAGCTGTGCACCTTTCCCCATTGCCCTACAGCTGTACATGGGTAAAATTAAACAAGGGGTACTCACTCTATTTTTTTCCATTTATTTTTTAATAAGCTATGATAAGAGTTGTCAGTAATGTTTAGAGAGGTAGTGAGAGTAACATTTTCTTGCTGTGTTAGCTTAGGATTTTTTGTGCAAGCATTCTTCCAAAATGTCATTTTAAAATATTTAAATACCCGTCAGTTACATGATTACTGGAAAATAGCAAGCACTGAACATGTTATCTTAAGTTAAACATGCAAGTTACGGCCATTGCTGATAGAGTCACAGAATAGTTACTACTAAACAATTAATTTTAGTGGAGGGGTTTTTTTCACAGCAACTATGCAATTAACTTGTGTGTCTAGTGTTATTTCAAGATGGGTGTACTGTTCAACTTGCTTGAGTTATGCAATACAGGTGTTCTGTGTTTGATGAAACATCCTGTAACCTGAGAGCATTGCTACTGAATGGGTGGAAAGGTATCGACTCAGCAAAGCGGCCAGGGGTTAGTACTGTTCGCTCTGGAAAAGTACAAAAGAGAGAAGAAAGTGAACATAGAGGGCGTGGTTAAAAAAAAAAAAAAAAAGGCTGATAGACTTGCATCAGTGGGACTCATGAACAATCTGGGTTTTCTGGATTTTCCCAAAGCTTTTGATACTGTCCCTCTCAGTATCCTTCTGGACAAGTTGTCCAGCTGTGGGTCAAGCAGGTACACAGCGTGCTGGGACAAGATCTGGCTGAAAGACATGGCCCACAGGGTTGTAGTGAATGAGGCTCCATCTGCCTGGCAACAAATCACCAGCAGCATTCCTCAAGGTTCAGCTCTAGGATCAGTCTTGTTCCATGTTTGTATCAATGGTCTGGATGCAGGACTTGAATGCATCATTAGCAGGTTTGCTGACAGCATCGAAGTGGGAGATGCTGTTGACTGGCTTGAAGGACCATAGGCCTTGCAGAGGGATCTGGATAGATTGGAGCATTAGGCTACCATTAATGGGATGAGATTTATCAAGGACAAATGCTGGTATCTGCACTTGGGATGGAGGAACTCCAAGCACAAGTATAAATTGGGAGGGGAGTGGCTGGAGAGCAGCAGGGATCTGGGGGTGCTGGTTGGCAGCAGCTCAGCGGAACTCAGCAGTGTGCCCTGACAGCCCAGAGGTCAAATTCCATCTGGGGGTGCATCAAAAAGCATCCCCAGATGGTCAAAGGAGGTGATCAACCCGGTGCATTCAGCTCTGGTGCAGCCTCACTTTGCTCACTGTGGGCAGTTCTGGGCCCCACAATTCAAGAAGGATGTGAAAGTACTTGGGTGTATCCAGAGAAGGGCAAAAAAGCTGATGAAAGGGCTGGAAGGAATGTCCTATGGCAAGGAGGCTAAGTCTTTGGCTTTGTCTGTTGGGGAGAAAGGGAAGCTGAGCTGTGCCCTCCTTGGTCCTTACAGCTTCTTAAGAAGGGGAAATGAGAGGCTGATCTGTTCTCTGGTACTGAGTGATAGGACAGATGGGAGAGGCTCAAAGCAGTGTCAGGGGAGATAAACCCTTACTTGATATTGCAAAGCATTTCTTTACTGAGGAAGTGGTCAAATACTGAAACAGGCTTTCTAAAGTGTTTGTCAGTGCCCCAAACTTGTCAGTATTTCTGAGGCATTTAGTATTTTCCCTAGTAATATAGGCACTTTCCCTAATAACAGATTTTAACTTCTGGTCAGCCCTGAAAGTGGTCAGGCAGCTAGACTAGATGATCATTGTAGGTCCCTTCCAACTGAAATCTTCTCTTTTCTCCTAAAGATCTCAACTCCAAAAACATCTGGTTTCCTTTCATGGGTTAGGTCAAGACACGGACTGGCTAGACTCACATTTTCCTTATCTGTGTAAAGAGGATAAAGTTCCTTTCTGCTATACTTTGTAGATTGTGACCAGTATAATATGCCCTCATGGTAGAAGGTCAGTTGTGGTCAGCTGAGGCAGCTTAAATGCAGTTAATAAATATAATACTGGGGGAAAGGGAGAGGAATATGGAAAAGACAATAAGGGAAAAAAAAGAAAGAAAGAAATAGGAAAACTCGTGAAAAAGTCAAATAGGACAAAGACTTTAGATGCCAAGGGGACATTAAGAAACACACACATGAAGAAAACACTAGGAAAAATATAGGGTGAAGAACTTAGAACAAGAGTATCTAAAGGGCAGAAAAAATTGTAGAGCTTAGAAAAACATTTACTTTATAAAAGTATTTGATAACAGAAAAAAAACAGTGGCTTGGTGATGAAACAATGAGCACTCTGTGGCACACCATCCATTTTCCCCACGCTGGAAAAACAAGTTTCCTTCCTCTGTAATTGGTTGTATTTCTCTGTGATACAGCCACACATCTTGGACCCTTCCAGGATGGGAGCTCCACAGTGCAGAGACTCCCAGAGAGCTGAGCTGGTGAACTCAAAGTACTTGCAGAGAAGGGCTACTGAAGGAAGTTGCCCTAAGGGCTAGTAACTTTAGCACTAATTAAAGTGTCTGTTAGCAGCTTTGTGGTTCCAGTCTCCCACAGGATGTCCAGAGACAACTTTCACAGCTTATTTCTGTGTATGTAGTGCAGCTAACAGATCACTCCTGATCCCCTGGAGCAAAGGCAATTACTTTTCTTCCTTTTCCCTCTCTATGGAAACTTCTCAAGTTGCATGGAGTCTAGGCTTTTGTTGGTGTTCTCTAATTCACCTGTACTGGCCCAGATACTCTGACAAACATCAGCCAGCCGTGACTGAAGTGATTGGGTTTGACTTTCATTCTAAACCTTTGTGTTGGTATTGACTCAGCTAGTTCACCCTTCCTCACGCATGGTAAGCCCCATGCTATGCTAAAAACAAGCACAGGGAGATGCTACCAGCCTGCCACCAGTTCCCAAGGTAGGGAATGGCCAAGGGCTTTGAGCTCAAAATATGGCTGGGAGCTGAAGGAAGAGCACTCAAAGATGGGAGAAAAGGTAGGAGCTTGAGAAGCAATGTGCTGGAAGAACTCATCCATGCCTGGCTGAGAATTATTTACAAGTTTGGCATTGAATTATCTCAAACTCAACAGGATTCTATTGATTTTGATAGAAACCTGATGGTTATCCAGGGAAATTAAGTTCAGGGGTTTTTAGAGGGTTGTCTTCTGGTTTTTATTTTGGGGAAGTGGAGGAGGGAGGGAGGTGAAGCTTGTTTTTTGGAGGGTGGGAGATCTGGGGAAGGGGCAAAAGGACAATGAAATAAAAAGAAGGATCTTGCTTTGCAGAAGAAAACCCTAGAGTATTTGACAATATTCTCCCTTTCTCATGGTGCTGCATTATTTTCAGAAAATTACATTAATGTTTTCCAACATGACCTCTGCTTTTATTTCCTTACATCTCATTCCATATGTCCTATACCTCTGTTAACTCACTAAAATTTCTTGGTGCAAAAACTGCCTGTGTGGGACACATACAAAAGCTACACATATGTTTTGGGTCAGAAAAGTGATCCAGTGAGACAGTGTCTCTAACAGGTTTCTTAAGGCAGAAGGCCAGCTTCAGTCCACTGAGTGTAAAGGTTCTACAAAAATTACTGGTTTATCTCTGGGGATGGCTAATCAATGGCCTGGGAGCAAAGTCTGGGTCCTGGCTTTTTACCAGATCCTATAAGACTGTGAGATAGAGTGATCAGGCCAGTTAATTTAGAGACACCGAAATGTGAAGTGGGGAAGGATGAGGGCTGGGTGTTGAAGGGTTTACCTAGTTTCTGCTGCATTGTGCAAATACATCAGTATCTTGCTCCCTTCTACCAGTCTAAGAAGAAAAGTGACACCCAAGCATTAGGAAAGTGACTGTCCTCAATTTGTGCAAACAGTCACTAGACACAGACCCATAAACTGGGATACTGAAGTATAGCATGCACGTATTTTTCATACAGGGCAAATATATAAAGGAATTATTCCTTACTTGACCTAGGGAAACACCACTCCCACTCTGCACACAATTACATCTTTTATGTTCTGCATGAAAGAATATACTGCAAATGAATCTTAGTACAAAGTTTAAATAAAGAATTGCCAAGTAATAATTAACTCAGTCTGTCATTTATTATGATTAGGTACTAAGGTAAGGTCAGTTTCCTTTAATGCTTTTCAAAGAATGTGCTCATTTTAGAACAGGTATGACCAGTTACACAGACTTCTCAAAAGACATAGTGTTCTCCTCCTGGCTTAGTGATGCCCTGGGTATTCATTTTCATTGCCAGTTTTGACTTAATTATCAAAATCACAGCCATGTTGACATGCTAAAAGCCCAGTCACACAGAAATGACCCAGCACTTTTCACCTGTAACCTCTCCTGTAAGGTTTAACGTCTGCAATGAAGCATTTTCACAGCAGGACAAGATATGCTATTATGGCCCCAGTGTGAGGAATCTCAGGTCACCCTTTATTCCTTAGCTCTGTTAATGTGGGAGGCTCTTTGGGCACAGGTGATCAATCAGAAAACCATAAAACAGACCTAAGTATGTACAGAATATTTTGATGCGTACTATAAAATACCTTACAATGAAAATACTTTTTGTTCTAACTTCCTAGTCTGGATGGCGTCTTGAGAACAAGCTGCACAGACTTACACATGCACAGTTCCACAAATCTATTAATATACCTCCATGTTAGTGGGCAGGATTTGTCTGGTGCTGAGATTCTGTTGTGGCACCCCAGTGCACTGCACATCACCTCTAATGAAGCCTTATTTTGAGATTTTTGGGTTAGAGATAATGATAATCTCACAAAGTTATTATTTATTGTTTATATTACAGTTGCACCTAGAAACCCCAAATGAAAGGCTTCCATTTAATTAGGTATTTTGCAAACAATAATAAGAAAGAGTTCCTGCATCGCAGATCTAACAGGATTCTTATCGGACAGGATAAAAGCAATGGATGAAAGAGATGAACAGGGTGGGAGTGGATTGGAAAGGCTGCTTTACAGTTGTAAAGCAAACAGACTTCACTACAGCTCACTACTTGCCTAACTGATGGGAGTGGTTCATGAGCATCACAGCAGAAAAAGGTTTTGAGGAGGGATTTAGAGGAGGATAAGGCAAAAGGCTTTATGGATTTTGGCAAGGACTGGTTTCCGCTGCCAGGCACTGCAGCAGTGAAAAGATTTAATACTTTTGCTTATCGCTGAAAGAAGCACAACTGCTTAAAAAGTTGCACTAGGTGACCATCCCTCACTTTAAAATTAACAGCTATAATGTAGGTGAAAGATGATTTTTCTTATTGACACAAGCCCATTTGACATCTGTAAGCTGGAAAACAGTTTTAATTTTCATCTCCTGTGAGTACATATAATTATAACCTCTCTTTGTTGTTTATCCTGAGGTTGATCATGTTCCAGTAGGGCTCAAGTCCAGAGAGCATAACTATATGTTGAAATGCAAATTGCACAATAACCATAGTCATAGAGACTTAAATGGAATATTATGAGATTTGTTATAATCTTGTATGGCTTTAGAGGATATTTTGAACAAAAAAAAAACCCTAACAAAAAATCATTTTATGAAGTAGAAAATATGACCACATTTCACAAAAATCTCAAGACTTTTCCACTGTGGATTGAACAAGATTGTTTCTTTCCCATTTACTTTGTTTTCAGTGGAGGCAACCAGTGTTAAATACAGTTATTTGGGAGTAAGTAATAACATTCTATTCCCAATGCTGTCTGACTTATGTTCCATTAAAATAAATATCTAAATTTAAATCAAGTTAAACCCTTAAGAATAAAACAATTAAGATCTCCTAGAACTGACGTGTGTGCTATTGTCAGCAGCAAATCCTTTCTTGCCCTCTGTGCCCCACTCACACTGGCTCTCCGTGGTCCCTGAATGCTGCTTTAGGTTTGGCTATGCATTCATTAGCTCCTCATCCCTGGCAAGAGCCTCTCTCTGCTGCCAGTCAGGAACTTTCACTCAGCCAGTCACCCTTAACCACATACTTAGATCCAGACCAGATTTGTTCCTTCAGTTCCCTGCGCTGGTGTAGCTCAGTAATTAATGAAGCATGATGCCGGTCAAGCTTTCAGGCAGGTGAGTCAAAAATTTGTATGCAAATCTCTTCTCCCTTGCTCTTTAATTATATCTAATCTGTTTGTTTTGATTCCCCCCCACCCCAACCTCATATTCCCTGCTGCTTAGCTTCTGTCATCAATCTGCAAGGCTTTTTTCAATTGATTAATTACTTACCCATACAATGTGTACCCATGCTAACTCCAGTCATTTTCTGCACCATGGGCTCGTGCCCTAAGTCACTTGGTCACTTCCTAGCTTTCATGTGCTCACTAAGACAAATAAAGACCCTTTGATGGACTAAAATAACCTGATAAATCATCTCTAACTCACCCCTTGCTACCCAGTCAACCTCTCAAGCACCCCATTACTTTTGCTGCACAGTTCCAATAATCCCATCTCCTATTTTTTCTAGGTCTCAATCATATTGTTTTCACTGACACCTATAAAGTCTTGTTTCAGGAAACAGGAAAATTAACCACAATCTCTATTTATTTACATCCACATAAAATAAATCCTAGCTAGAAATGTTAAAGCACCTGGCACAGATTTAGAAACACAATTACAGTATCGTAGAATCAGTCAAAACACCAGCTGCTCTTTCTCTCCTGTATCTCTTCCATCAGCTACATATCATTCATTATTTGGTATGAAGATTCAGTACAGATTAAAACTCATCCTAAACCATATCTATTATGCAATCATATCTTTACCTTTCTGGTATAGTTAAGCATCTCTTGGATAATTTTTGAAAAGATGCTATGGGGAATAAGCAAACAACTTCTAAAAACAAAGCATTCATGTTGTCTTCTCTCATGTAGCTTGGAACACTGCACCAATGGCAAAATTCTGCCACTTCTATTGCTCAGAAACTACTTTAATGTAATTTTGGGAAATGCATTGAAGAAGTCTACCCTTCTCACCATGTTGGAGAGCAGAGAATTAATCATCCACACAAGATCTAAAATGATTCCTACTATATGCTATTATCTGATAGATAGCAAAAAGTATTTTCAAAGGTCATTAAAGAGGAGGAATGTAGAATTAAATACTGATTAGTTAGGATAGCACTGGTGCTTGGAACAAGAGCAAGTTAACCACCTAGCCCTGTAAATAATTACTACTCTTGTAAATTTAACATCTGTGAGTAGAGCAAGAGATGCATATGTTCAAAAATTACCCATTTTCATCCCACATGGATGAAAAAGAATTCAACAGTGTTCTTGCAGACAGTCTGGCGGGAATCAGCCTCTGCTTATGTAACAGTTGGGGGTATAATACAGCAAGTAGACTTACAGCTTCAGCTAGGACACTTCCAGACCAGCCTAGATATCCCTGCTGATCCAATCTAAATTTGCACCAGATTACATTTTGTCTGATATATGTTCAGAAATGCAGGGAAGCCACAACATTTGAATTGTCTGTCCAATACACAGGGATGTGTATTCTGTACAATCACTTTAGATGCTCTTCAGAGGGTGGGAGGTTGGAAAAGAATGCTCAGGTTAAAATTTACACAATCAGGATGGAAAATAGGCATGATGTATTGTGTCAAAATGTATACCTGAAAAACACAAATGTAATCCAGAAACCTTAATAAATGCCTGCTACACTAAATTAGATTAATACAGCCATTGTAGGTGATACTTAAAATCAGCTTCTTGTGAAATATTTGATGCATCCCACTACATATGCTCTTATGGTTTCTTTATCAGAAAATAAACTTATTCTGCAGTGGGATTAGTTATGGTACTTACCTGTAAAATCCTTTCCAAATTGTCTAACCATTCTCTGCAGAAGCACTAAATTTTGTTCTGTTTTCTTCCCCTTTGCTGGTGGAAAAGGCTATGCAAACATTCCTCAGTAACATTAATAAAACCTTGAAACCTCAAAGCAACTAAAGATTGGAGTGTGAGAAAGTCTCTGCAGGCCTGCAGTTGGACTGTAGACTCTGGATTATCTCAAGAGACTGAGAAATTTCATTGATTGCTTGGCTGGCTGTTTTATTTTCCCTCTATAGTTTAGCCACATCACTACAAAATCCAGGATTCCCCTCATCCTTTTTTTTTTTTTTTTTTTAAAGTCAGCTAAAAACTAATAAATATCTGTCAGCAAGCAGTTCATCAAATAGCAATGAGAAGCTTTGGTATATCAAAAGGCAAGAGATCATAGAACAGGCATTTGTCTAAAATGTAGCCAGATTTTCCAAAGAGCTCAAGGATAATTTTTTTCAAGTTCTCCGGATCCACCTCCATAGGCAAATTTTCAAAGTGCTCAAAGCCATATGTGCCACAAGTCTTTAAGAACATGGTGAGTTGATTTGGTTCTTAAGGCAAAGCCAAGTTTTTGAAAATCCTGTCCCCTTTGAAATATTTTTGCTAAAGGCTATTCCAGTATCCCTAAGTTATTATTTTGGATTCTGTGCGTATCTGTACATCTCCTCAAAAGGATCTTATTGTCAACCCAATATTTTGTTAAATGAAAAATAAACACATTTGCTTTAGAACATAACTCTTTCATTTTGTTATTTTTGAAACAGTTTCCTAGGCAGCCTTTGTATGAAATACGTCAGCCTCGACTTTTGGAAACTTTTTATCATAAAGACATATCATTTTTCTCTTGCAATAACTTATAAAGCAGGCATTCTATTTTGTTCCCTTTGCAGATATATCTGTTCCTAAACGAATGCCTATTTTCCCTGCTACAAATACTATGCCTTTTATATTTTAGTGAAATTATTCTGTTGGTGTATGGGCCACTACAACTATATTTTACAAAACCCTTAACTCTGAAAAAAATATGGAGAGGAGCCTCAGAAAACAGTGCTGCCTCTTGTAGTTATCAATAAGAAAATTCAAGAAACTAGAAGAAAAACAGATTTGAACTTGAAAAGGGAAGTGGAAAATGCTACATTACATCAACTCAATAAAAGAGAACAGGGAATGACCATTAAAAAAAAAAAAATTGAGTACATGAAGGCAGGGAATCTACCAAAGCCCAGGCCATACTTGAGTAAAGATTATGCTGCCACAACCAAAAAATGAGAGACTGACATCACTCTTGGATGTGTGAAGCAGAGCAGAGCCTGACAGACACATGAAATATTTGTTCTCTGTGTTTGTAAGGCTTTAGCTGGAATACTGAACCTAGGGAACTGATAATCCTACTTCAGTCAATATGGCATCTCAGAGTGACATAGAGGAGAGCATGAAGAGGCAGGGGTCTTCAAAAGACTGCAAGATATATAGGGGTTGTTAGCTAAAAAACAAAAGTGCAAATAAACCTTCACTACACTTTCTGTTGCAAAAAGGACAGGTTTCTTTTATCAGCGACGCATCCATCTGGGAGGAGCACAATTCCCAGGTGATAATCAAGCCTTCCAGAACTCTGAGATACAGCGATATATTTCAGGGAAGGGAAGCAGTAGGTGACTGAATTACCCAGCGCCAGTGGAGATTACAAAGAGGATGCTTGCCCAAGTGAGATGGAGCAGGAAAAGGCTCAGTTCCTGTTCAGCAGTAGGAATGCAGAGAAAAGAGAGCAGCACTGAGCAGGAATTGCAGTTTGGTGACAGTCTGTTGTACAACAGGCTCTGAAAGGAAATCCCCTTAGCAGAAGTCACCAAGGGAATTTGATGTCGATATCATGACAGGAAAGAAGAGAATTCCCTGTAGGAAATTCCACTCTCAATACAAATAATGCAGAAAGACTGCATAGTGTGACAACCATGGTCATGTAATGTGAAGTATTTTATTAGAAACTTATCAACATTTTATGAAATTACTCTCATAATTATAAGACTAAATTAGAAGTGTTTTAACACAAACATTTTAAGCATGCTTTGTTAAGATGTTACTGCAAAGACTTTTTCCCCCCCAGGTTTAACATTTAAAAAAATTGTCAGGGGAGTGGAAACAAAGAGGGAAGGTAACTTGACAATATCCTGCTGACCCAAAACTGGAGAAGTCTGTTCTACCTTTCAAAGCTCATGAGACAATTTTTGACTGCTGTTTCTGCTCAAACATAGAATGAATCCTAGAAGACTACTTAGTACAAGATTAGTTTCTGGCTGTGTGCAAAGGAAAAAATATTTCAATGACAAAATGGAATGTCCAAGCAGGTCACTGAGAAAGGCAGGGGATGTGTGGTTTTGAGAGCTTTTGAGACCCGTCTGGGCAAACCTTCTACAACATGGTCTGTTTTCATAGTTTGCCATTCTCTGTGGTGGAGTTCAGACCCGAGACCTCCTGGGATCCCACCCCACCTTTATGACTGTGTGCTGATCCTGTGGATCCATCTTTCCTTGAGATTGCCAGCCTTGGAGGTGACTTTTCTTCCAGCTGCAAAAGAAATTCATTTGCAAGAGAATGCTTGATTGGTCAGTGGCTACCATGAGGGCCCTGTCTGAGTTAAGCATTTTGGGAATAGCCTGCACATCTCTGCACACAAGTGTGTCCAGGCACAGACATTTGTGTGGACACAGGGCAGTGACCAGAGGTTGCCTTCAAGCTGGAAGGCTCTCCAAGGGTGCAGTGTCCATTGTGTAAATAGACTTCAACAAAAGATTAAAAGAAATTTTTGTGTATTGCTTGGCTGAGAACACCCAGGAAGGAGAGGAGCTATCCTGAATTGCCTGTGGGAATTTATGACTAGGAGCAATGGGGGTAAAGTCAGGTAAAGAAAAACAGTTTGAACATCAGTAAAATTTCCTAACTGTGAGTGTTATTAGACTGGAATAATCTCCCCTAAGGGAAGCAATAAAACCAACATCATTTGCATCTTTGCAAACTAGACCAGACAAAGCACTGGGAAATATACTGTGGGGAATAATCCTGTAAAATGATTGCACTAATTTTTCTCATCTATTCTTTCTTCATAGGATTGCTTCATACATGGAATATGCCATACTCTTTTTCCTGTTACTTTATTCCCTTTCCTGTGGATTGAGTAAAAAAACCCTGAAGGAAATTATACCATTCTAACCAAAAAGTAGCATATTAAGACGATTTGCATTTTTATTAAAAAAGACATATTTTATCTTTAAAATACAACCAGTGATAGACACAGGAGCATAATCTCTAGGATAATGACACACTTCAGTACACTAGGCAATTAGGTTTGCCTTTAATTATTTATAGTTTGACATGCTGCTCATACAAGTACACTGTGTAACAGGAGGAAGTCAGTTTGACCTTAATTATTGCCTGTAAATAATTCCTGAATTGTAACTAAGTAGTGCCTTTTAAAATGTAATTATTGTTAATACCAGAGTTACAGAGCTCATTGATTTATAATTACTTAATTGTTTCTACCCATTAAACCACAGCTGTGATAGGTTCATCTTGCCTTTATGCACTAGCCTGGACTAACGTTATGTCCCACAGTTAAATGGCTGAACAATCATTCTAGTCTGGTCAAGGTTAGTAGGGATCATCAGATGGCTGAGAAATCCTGGGCAATGAGCTGGGCATTTCAGTACACATCCTTCAGAATAACAGTGAGGGAAGAAGGAAATGCAAAATATCCATACCTCCAGGGTCTTAAGCTCTCACCAGGTAATTTGGACAAAAACTACTTTTTTATGACCCTGATTTTACGCTTTTGGAGTCATAATGTACAGTGAGCTGCTGGGCATACTGCTAATTGTGCTGTTGGGAAACAGAAAAGCCAAAAATTATGTCATTTTTCACTTCATCTGTCAAGGCAGGTTATCTAGTTGTTTCCACACTGTATGGAAGGGAGAGACTGTCATTTTGCTTCTCGTGACTTTCACTTTAACACTTCACAGAGAAGAGTTCAATCCACAATGTAGTGATTCAACACCAGCCAGCCATCCAGCCACTATCCTCGCACAGCTGCTGGAGTCCCTGTGTTGTCAACAGTGTTTCCAGCACAAATCCAAACATAGCCCCATGTTGGCTAATATGAAAATTAACACTATCCCAGCCGAGCCCAGCACACACACGATGCTCTTGTCTTTAACACATTGGGTCCTTTGTGTACCACTGTCTGGTAATCACCATCCAAACCACTCTGTTGTATTACATGTTTTTTCTGACAGGAAGAAAAAGACGTTAATAATGAAGTAGTCAGCATGTGAAACACTTTCACACTTTCAATTAACTTGTAAACCTCATCCGCCAGAGGAGCGAAATGCCAACACATTTCTCAGATGTCAATTCTGAGAAAGTAAAGATCCAATTCTACTGAAAAGATCTACTATATTTTGCCCAAAATAAAGTGGTATTTAGAAGTAATCTGTGTAGATTTTTAAAGCATTAAAATTTTGATTTAGTTCAAGTAAGGCTGGGTTCAAATCTTTTGCTGTCCTACGGTGCAGTCAAAACCAGCAGCTAAGCATACAAATTTTGTGTGCTATAGAAATAGACCCTAGAAGGAATGCTAAAACTGTGATCTGACCACTCAAATAACAATTAACAAAGCACATCTCAGGAACAGGAGATTACTGAGTACGTTCTCAGTATTAATACATTTTTAATGCATTTCTTAGAAATGCAATGGATATTGCAAGCCTGAGAAAAACTATTCTGTGTTAAAGAACACAGAAGAACACAGAAGTTAGGAGCCATTGAAGAAGTTCTTTCTATGAATTTCTTTGGAGTATGCCCAAGACCCTGAAGCTGAGAATGAAGATTTTTGTGTAAGCTATAGATATACTTTAGGTGTTAAAGCAATTAACCCTTTAAGGATGTGTTCCAATCTCAAACTTTTCTAGTCTTTACACTGTGAAGGAAAAAAAATTACCAGCATGGTTCATCTCAATTTCTACATGCCTATAAAAAGGAATATTAATCATGTAGGTTCACCAGTCAGGTTACATCTAAATTCCCCATGGTAAATGAGACTAAAGAAATGCAAACTATTCTAGTGCTGTACAATCCAGATGTAGTGATAATGCCCTGCTTGTTATTACCAACATTCCACAGCAATTAGGGAATTGTGGAAGAATGCTAAATCTATAGGAAGAAAATCAGATTGCCTCAAAGTGTGGTCCTGTCCCATCATGTGACTGAAAGTGTAGGATTAAAGAAATCACTATCTCAGTGTTTCTTATGCACTTTTTAGTTCATAATTGAAAGCAGTCTTTTTTTCAACTGTCAGTTATGCAATTACAACACAGGTTCTTGCCCTCCTGTGTACCCTTCCCAGTCATCCAGGCTTTGCAGCCAAACCCTGCTCTCAGTTCTACCTGCAGAGACCTATTCCTGTCAGTCTGTCTGTGATATACCAACAATAGGCAAAGAACAACTTGCTTAAATGTAAGAGCCATCCATTCCCTTGGAAGTGTTGATTCCCTTGAAAAGGTGATAAGTTTCTCTTATCTATTCCGCTTTTTCAGATATAGCATGAAGGAAAAAGCATAAATTTGGAAGCCCTGTGGTTTGAGTACATGCACAGAGGTACTTTAAAAAGCACAGTTTCAGAGATTACTACTTGATACTAAAAAAAGCCAACAAAAATACATCAACAAACAGGAACTGTAAGCACTCAGAAATAAAATTTTCCAGGTCCATGGTAAACCCATATACTGGGATAAGGTAAATGAGTAAAACCTCCCCCAAAAATCCTAATAGAAGTCATTTATTAATTCATTCTACGATTTTTTATTTTTACCCCTGGTAAACTAAAGGGACATAGCAGTGAGGCATTCTACAGTTCTGTTATCAATCCCCACTCCAATATTTAATGTAGATCTAGGAAAGTCTTTTTGTTTCTCATCACCCTGCCTGACAAAGAGAAAACCTATCTTCTTCCTCACCCCATGTAGGCACACAGGTGTAACATCCTGCACCTGCACCATCTGTACTAACTGTTAAAGTGGAAAAACAACAAATATATTGAAACTGTCCTCTGATGATGGTCAGGCACATCCTTAGAGAGCACTTCCATGGGAGCGATAGCTGAAGGGATGGACACAAGTGCAGACAAAACAGCCAGTAAGACCATGTCATACAGTTCTAAGCTTGTACATCACATGTCCTAAAGAGACCTGCTCTTTCAAATTCACCTGCACAGGCTTGCTTTCTTCTCCTCCAGTACTGCATGAACTTGCTCGTTTTCAAAACATTATCTATATATAAAAACAACCTGTGCACAAAAAGTTACCAGGAAAACATTTTGAATTATAATAGTACTAACAAAGTAAGGCTTTCATTTTTTAAAGCATTTGTGTACATTAAAAAAGGAGAGCTACTACACAAAAAAAAGAGTGTGATCAAAGAACAAGATTAACCTTGATAATTGACAGTCTTACTTGAGGACTCCTAAAACCAAACAAATAGAGACACTTTCCTCTATTTCACATTTCACTTCATCCTCTCAGATCGGAATTTCTGTAGGTATAATGCCCTTTTCACACTGGGCCTATTGGTACACAGTCTAGCACACTTTTTACCCTCTTCTAATTGAGATCTGTAAGTAGTGAAATACAGATTAAGTACGCCTCTTTCCACCTAGAGAACCTTTCTGTCAGCTTGAGGGAACACCAAGAACTGTCAAAACAGACACCTTGAATTAGCACAGAAGTCACAGTGCTGACGTGTAATTCAAGCAGATTGTCCCACTTTTCCACCCACTGATTTTTTGTTGCTAATCTAATTAATACCCTTTGATTATTTCAGATGGTCACTTGGCAAGTGACAGCAAAGATAAAAGGCTGGGACACGTTGTGACATGTACCTGGGTTTTATCTGCCCACTTCCAACACACTTTTCTTTGTGTATTTCTCTCCTTCTCTATTGCCCTTGTTACTGTTGACCTCATGCAAACACGACACCTCTGCTTCCCAGATTTTGGGAGCACTGAAACACAAAAAACCTGGTTGAATTGGAAGGCAGATACATCCTTTTGTTTTCTCTAAATTTTTCAATTTATCACCTCTGTTCTCCTATGTGTCCCCTCCCTTTTTGGCATCCCTTTCCACCTCACCAATACTACCTGGTCCTCATTTTGCCTGGAGGCTTCTCATGCAGCCCTTGCACACTCATGTACCACCCACGGGAGCTGTGTTGGTCTAGAGGTGACAGTGAGGGCTGAGGGCCATGCTGGGATGGATAGAACCCTGATATTTTCAGTAATAAGACGCACATATACACACACAAAAGAGGTCTCTTTCCAAGAGAAATGGTATGGGAAAACTCTGATTGCAATTCAAGAATTAAAGTTAAGTAGTATGTGTATATGTGACAGATCTCACAGAAGAGATCTTTTGTGACACTCTGTTACAAGGGAAACAAGAAAAGCTGCACAGACGCGAGAGTGTGAGAGCAAACAAGAGCATCTCTGCAGAATGGATCTGTTCATGGATAACTGAGGGTATACCAAAGGGGGTGAGTGCATCAGAGTACTCTGGATGTTTGCATTCAGAAGTGGTGGTTGTCAACCTTTTATACCCACCATTCTTGCACTCCTTACAAGTGACTCATCTGCATTTAGAAAGCACTGCCCAGGTAGCTAACATTGTTTTTATAAAACATCTGATTCAAATTCCATTTTACTCAGCTGGAAAAAAATAAGGAAATTATGGAGACATCCCAAAAAGTTAATTAAGGTCCACTAAATGAGTGCAGAGAATAAATCCAGGTTTGGTTTTGTTTTTTGTTTTTTTTTACCTGAATTTCCCATGGCAAGAGACACAGTATGACTAATAAGGTTTGTATGAAAACATAACCCTTGTATTATAAAAAGTTATCTCCTTATTTAAAGAGGAATAGTATAGCTGCATATTTTATTATATACAAACTCTACTAGAATAGAGCAGAATTCCTTAACAAAAAGGCTCAATAGTTAAACTGTACCAAGACCTATATTTCACATAAGCCTCCTTGTGTTGGCACAATGTAACATGCTCCTGGCAATAAATACAATAATTGCATTCAATCAGAGAGAAAAATAAAGACGGGGCCCTGAATTCTTTATCAGTGTAGGTCTTTTACCAGCTCAAAAACATTCCCTCACTATTTGCTCCATCCCATTTTCTCTTTAGGAAGTCACTAGAGGGCATCATCACCTACCCAATCCTGCCCACAAACCAGGTGAGATCTGTCATACCCTACCCTCCAGAAGCTATGCTGCTCTCTGTAGGAGTGCCTTCTGCAGAGCTCTGAAAACTCAGATTCCTGTTGTTCCCATAGCCCTAGCAGAGCACCTAGGTAGGTTGTGCAGGGGCACAGTGAAAATGGCCTACTTTGGGTTACAGAAGAGAGGGGAATTCTTAAAAATGGCACTACTAGAGAGACCTGTCCTTTGACTTCCTTCACTTCTTTGTGGGATTATTTGTAAAAGTACTCACATACCAACTTTTCCAAACTGCCTTGACCATTTGGAAAGACAAAATGCTGAATGGAGCATAAGAAGATGAGCAGCTTTGTAAGACCCAGGACAGGAATCATCTCCCACAGATTCCCCATGAATGTGTTTACTGTGCAGCACTTCTAACACAACCCAGCTCCCATTTTACCACAAGGGCTCTTACAGCAAGCACAAGAGTTGGAAGATCTAGGTGTTGCATGAACTAAAACCATAAGGCAGAAGGTCCATCAACCCCATTCTTTATTTATCCTTTTCTCTCTTGCTTCCTGTGCTTCCTAAAAAGTCCTGCAGGGTATCATTTCCACAGCTTTGAATTTTTAACCATAAGCACAACTCCCACTGTCCCAGAACCCTTAATAACATCACTACTTGGACAGCTTTCCTGGTGGTAATGCATGCACTCACAATCTGGGAGTCAGGGAGATTTTGATCCCTTGAATCTTATTACAGATAGTGCTACACACATACAAATTCACACCAGGGTGAAACCCAGGTACAGGGTTATCATCCCCATGTTCCAGTCCCACAACTCAGGTGTGGGGGACAGATAGGACAGGGCTACAGGACTTGTGTTCCCCTGTCTGTGCACAGGGATGGCACAGGGAGCACTTTCTGCTCAGCTAATTGCAGGGCAGAAGAGTTTTTGTCAGTGAGAAGCCTCAGTGCTGGCATTTTCCAAATTAATCTCTTCTGTGGGTGGAAAGCTGTAGTATCTTGGAAAAGGTTGTCATCTGTCAAAGGACTTGGAAGGAAGACCCATTTTTTCAGGAAATTATGGAGCTCAGAGAGACTGTGGACTAGTGACACATTATCATACGGCGTGCAAAATACACCTGTCTCACCAGGGTCTTCCAAGAGCAGCTTTGGACCACCTCCAAAGCCTGCAGCAGCACAAAAAGCATTTGAATTTCCAGTGTTGGAAACACTTGTTATACAAGAAACAGGTCCATAGGTTATAAAGAGTTTGTTGCATTTTAATTTTCACCTGGGATTTTCCCTTCAAAGGGTGGGTACATGGAGCTGTTCTATCCATGCTGACTCCCAAGTGCATTCTTCAGTTTGGAGGGAATAAATAAGCAGCAGGTGAATGAAACCCCTGCCCTGCACTATGAGCCTTGGTGTACATGGCATAATGTGCAAGAGAGCAGCTTTTTTAACTTGTTTGCCAAGATAGACTGAATGTTGGAAGCACAAGAGGAACAGGAAGGGACGTTAATATCCATCACTAAAATTGTGGAGGAGCAGTACTGTAAAAGGCAAGTAAGGTAAGTAGGTAGGTAGGGATGAAAAGAAGAATGGGAAAACATTCAGACTGAGGCACAAATGATCTCATCAGCTCCATTGTCCAAGGCTTGGAAAAGATAACACATTTGTGTTAGAAAAATCAATAAACTGCACTCAAGCAGGGTCAGTTTTGGATATCAGAAACTTCAAACATGGTAAAATACCTCTGTGAACATTTTATGTAACTTTCTGGGATGAAAATTATCAATGTATTCATGGAATATCAAGGAAAAAAACTACATCAGAGTAAAAAACTTAGTGTTTTTTCTATATGAGGCAAAGGTTTCTGTGGACAGGAAAGAGTGTCTCCTACCTTTCTGTGTACAGACAATGGGAGGACACTTGAGCATTATTCACTAAAGCAGAGGTACAGTCTCAGTCATTCCAACAGAAACCCACCCATTCCCAGACCGATAGTGCTTACTCACAAGCCTGCATTTAGATATGCAAATAACAACATATTGTTATCAGCAGTTTGTCCAATAATATTTCCTTTGTTTCATCAAAAAGGCGTATCAGTTTTGTGCAGTTGGCAGTGAATATGCAAAGAGGAATTTGAAAAAGCAAGACCAGCCAGAACAGCAGCCTCTGCCAGTCTGATTGCAGGCATTGCTGATGTCAGACGATGCATCAGAAGGTTAGGGTGCTAATGGCTTGTTGATGTGCTTGACATTATGCAGGTATCTCTGAGCAGGTATTTTCACAGTAAGTGTTGTTTTTATAGATGTTTCCCTATTACTCATGACTTGGAAGTTTCAAGGGAAAATTTTGAAAACAAGTTAAAAGCTCAAGTGGACAGGGAAGAAGAGAGAGAAAGCTTGTCTGAACCCTCACATTACTTAGTCCAAAACAGAAACGTGAAATACCATGTTCTTGGACACAGGCCTGTTAAAAATCAGAAATACTGGACACAAATTCATCTTCTCAGCTACAGTAATAGAATCATTGAATGATTTGGGACCTTTAAATGTTGTCTAGTCCAACCCCCCTGCAATGAACAGGGAAGAGTCATTTGTTTATATTCATGTATACATAATCAGCTGCAGTCCTTGAAAAGACGTTAAACACATTCAAAAGAGAGGAAAGAATTTGAAATAATAAATCCAACAAAATTATCACCATAAAATAATCTGGCTAGTTTATCTTTGAGGGTTTTTTGTCTGTCTTTCCTTTGGAGATTTGCAAGACAATTTTTAGAGCCTAATTAGCTTTTTGCATGAAGATGAAATCCTTTCATTTTGGAGAATTAATCACATTTAATCTGCAGACACTAGCCATTATAACAAATCTGTCTGTCCACTGTAACAGCAGGATTATGAAAAAAATAAATGGAAAGTGACATTCACATTAGCCTGAGAGTGTTTTTGGCAGTCATTAACTGGCTTTTCTAGTTACTATGACTTTAACCCATCATCACTTTTTCATTACAAGTACCCGAGCAGTGGAGTAGGTTAGGCTGCCAGGTGGCTTTTTCAGGCATTTATTATGGCAGCAGTGTTTATGTTTGAAGTTATCAAGCCCCTTCTGAGTGAATTGTTGTCTGAAATGCAGAGTTTCGTGCTGTCAGCTAGAGACCAGCTGTGTGGGGTGGTTTTAGAGTCAATATACTTTGGGCACAGAGGAGTGCAGAGTCAATTGCAAATGGAGGATTCATTAATGCATTTTGGGCTGCATATCCAAAGAACTTTATTCCAGGAGTGAAGGTGTTGGAAGAAATACTCTCACAAGGGACTTTGCATAAAACAAAAATGTGTGTAACTGTATGAGAAGGCAACAGAGCAATAATACCAGTGCAGTGAAATATGTCTAAGAAAGGGGGGGCAGGGGGTGAATGGAGGAAGGTGGAGGGGGGAAGAACAAGTTCTCTGTAGATAAAAGGATTAAGAACTACGGAAAATATTTCCATAACCATGCCAAAGAAAAAGAGATACATTGTTGTATTTTGCACTTCAGCCAGAAGTGCAATCTGTGCTTTGCAGAATACATGCAGAAATATGGCTGCCTGGGAGAGTATGTGTTCTGGGGTGATTCATATCAGCTAAATAAAGGTAATTAAAAATATAAAGGGCTGGAGCAGTAAAAACAGGACCGAGCTATTTAACCAAGTGTGACAGCTTTGCATGACTGATTATTCATGAACTACTCCTAGGCAGTTAAGAAACATAAAATGTGATTCATTATCTCTAGAAAGAAAACAAGCTATTTATTAAGAAATCTAACTTTGTGGTGCTCCTAGAACTAGTATAAATATTTGAATCTCTGTCTATAAAGTTTCTGAAAAACACGAATAACCCATTCACCCATTCACATAAGGCACATGTGTATACATACATCAATTTCTTAGCTGGCAGTCAGCAAGTAGGCATGAATATATGCAATGCAAATGCATATCCCAAATGCCTTATGCAATTAGGTATTATTTCTACCTAGTTCTTACCATGTATTTTAATGGAGATCAACCCTATCAAGTAAGGAAGGCTAAATCAGCGGGCCTTTATAAAAGAGAAATGATCCACCACATTATCCTCTGATCAGGCTGAAAGCTCTACTCTTCCCAGGTTTGTAATTGTGCAGTACACTAAATTATCATAAAGTGTATTAAAAACTCTTCATTAACTCTTCACATGCAGTAATTTCAGCTCATTGATTTCATTAGTTAGCTGCTAATACTGAGTGCACTGAAATCACATGTACATTGTGGAGTTAATGTGAGAGCCACTACAACACTATGAATTACCAGCTTACTGCACAGCACCTAGAAAATCCCTAATTACAGCTCACAAGCTCATAATAAACCAAACATATATAATTCTATGGAATGATCTGTTAACAAAGAAAAAAAGCTTACACTAACTTGTTTATTCATCTGGGCGTCACAGCTGGAAAAGAGATAAGTACTCATTCATATGTCATTTGGGCTTTTTGGGTTGTTGTGGTTTTTGGGTTTTTTTCTTTATGTCCCCTGCACTTTCTGCTGCTAAGCATGACTGTTTCACTTGGTTTGTTGGGACTTTTTTTGACTGAGGAGGTAGTACATAAATATATATTATAAGGAGTCATGCCATTATAAGCATACTTTATTGTGAGCCTGCTTTAAATTAAACATAAAACAAACACCAGGAAATTGCTATCAAAGGTATTTGCCATAAAATAATGTTGCTTGACTATTGAGTGCTGTAATTGGATATTGCTACAGTTGCCGTGCATTTGCAGTTGAAATATTTAGGTATTATATGGAAGGGATTTTCCTGGAATGTCCACCTCAATCAAACAGTAAATTTCACACACTAGCTTAAAACAGTTTTTCTTTCAGGGTAAAATAATGGAACCGTTTCTTCAGGATCACTTTTGGAATTACTTTTTTTAGTAAGGTTCTCCTTCATCCTACGCTACTCATATGGAAGAAGGAAAAAAATATTTTATAAAAGCACCAAAAAACCCCCCAACCCTACCTCTAAACCCCCTTTCTACAGTTGTTTTCCCCCTCATTTTTTGCTTCAGTATTTCATTAATAATTTATAGTACTATTTCTATTGTTCTATTGTTATTACAACTACAAAGTTTCCAGGAACAAAACAAAGTTTATATTAAAAAAAAAAATACTTTATACTATGTGAATATGGAAATTACTTTCAAAAATGGGCTGGCCCTTTACAAGGTTGCTGATATGTCTGATTCCACTGCAGCCTTACTCACTTTTCTTTGCCACCAATTAATACTTGCAGCTAAAAAGACAGAATTTGCAAGGAATCTGGAATGTGATGTTCAGCTTTCTCTCCTTTCACTGGCTAAAGTTTTGTTTCTCTTACTATAGCCTGAGGATAAATAGTCATAATAACGGCATACATTCTCATTTTCCTCATGGAAATTTTGTGGAATTTAATGTCTAACCTTTCTATAAAAACTTTAAACCCCCTATGCAGCTCTGCTACAGCAAGACCCCTCTTTAAGGATCATTAGGGTGAATTACAACATCATACTAAAAAAAAATTATTTATGTATGACTTGAAAATATTTTTACTGGACTTTGCAGGATTTCCTCCCTTCATCTGCTCAAGATGACTTATCCACAGACATTAAATGCAGTTTTGGATCTATGTCCTACTAACAGCTGTAACACAGTGTAAATAAAATAAAATAAAGGTAGATCCACTTCCAGAAAAACATGCGTAGTTATGCAAAACATAAATTAATGTTATGCTTATGGGATTAGATGTGGAAGATAGTTGTGGAGGCTGCCTATGCTGCCTCTCTTATTGTGAAGGTTTGAAACATTTGGAGACAAATGTACCCAATACCAAGGACAGTATCTGTGGTTTCATGTGGTACCTGCCACTGGACAACAGAACATCCTGTTTTCTGAGCACCTGCTCGGCATTATCCTCCAAACCTGCTTTGTTTCAAGAGATCCTAGAACAATTAGCTTCACTGTTTTTATACTGCAACATCATCAGCCCAAGTGAAGAAGATAGACGATGCAAATGATGACCTGAGGACTGGGGAATTTAATATGCAAAAACACCACATGCAAATTTCAGTGAATAGAGATCCCTGTAATATGTATGAGTGCTGGAGTTAGAGCAAGATGGAGTGATCTTGCTGGAATAAGTCATTGCATAAGTGTGGAACATCCTTCTCTGACCTTCTGGATTCAGACAACATGGCTCTGAGCATGCAAGCAACACTGACCCCAGAATTACTATGCGGATAGACACAAATACTCTGGAAGAAAGCCAGTAGTCTGGGTTTTAACTGGAGTCAAGTCATTTAGGCTATATAACATAAACGTTTTCATTGCATGATAAAAAGTGTTTGTGGCATCTAATAAACTCATTATCTGGTTCTTGTAGGTACTCACTGCTGTTATTATTCTTGTGGTTAATAGTAGCAATCCTAATAACAATCTGCCAGTCTTAGCAGAGACTGGGCTTTGTGGAAAAAAAAAAAAAAGGCAGAACAAGTCTCAAAGGGTTTATGCTGAAAATAAAATTTAAAAATCTACTTATTTATCTGAGGGGTCGTATGTCACTGCCACACACTGTCTTAAGGCAGAGCAGCATAAAACAAAAGCAGAAAAGCAGCTTGTCTTTATCAGCATAAGACCTGGAGAGCGTACGAAGCTGACACTCTGCCTTTTTACTGCCCCTATTGCAGGGAAATAACAGACAGACAGGTGTGGCAGCCCATCCTGCTGTTTATCTCTTTTATCAGCCCAGCACGAATGCATAGAGCTCATGAATCTGAGTCCAAAGGGTGGATGTGAGAGAATTATCTCGCTGCTACTTGGAGAAGTGGAGGTGGCATTTCTCCCATAAGCAGGACCATTTAATCCACACTGGTCCTTGCCCTCCACACTACAGGGGCCCTCTTGGCTGGGAAAAAAAAAGAATGAATTCAGCACTGCTAGGGTAAGGAGCTATCTACTTGACAGGGGAAAAGAATCTCGAAGTCTCATTATAAGGGCAAAACCCAGAGTGCTGCAAGCTCACCAAGGGCTCAGCTAAACAGGCAGCCTTCAACCCGGGGTGCCCAAAGGGCCAGGTGGTTTTGTCACCCCTGCTTCCATAGGACTGAAAAGCCCATTCAGTTTGCAGATCCTGCCACGATGTCCCTGCAGGCAAACTAAACCCCGCAGTACCCAGGACCATCGGACTGCCTCTCTCCATGCAGACTTCTAGAGGGGAGCAGCCCATCCTAAAACATGCTGGGAACTGCTGGAAAAGAGTGCCAGGGATGTTGTGAAAGTGTAATGGCATAAACAATCAAGCAAGAAGTGTTTCTTCACTGTTCAATTTAGCAGCTCAGATATAACCACAGAGGCCATACGTATTTAGTCTCCATCAGAGCTTCCCAGAATGATTATATCCAAGTGCCAGCTCTGTGCAGAAGGGACCAAATCCACCCCTGCTGACACCTCATTATTTTCAGCAGAATTATAGGAATTTGGTCAGATACAAGAAACCTTACTAGCTTGAACTCTCCCAGTTCTTGAGACTTTACTGGAAATATCGACTGAAAAAGAGAGCAGATACTGTAAAATCTTTCATAATTCTCTCTTCCAGCCTGGGTTAGATGTGCTTTCTTAAGGGCTCCAGACAAAACTTTAACTTTTTGCTTTTTTATCATTAGTCTTTTGTTTCAGCTTGAAATTTTAAAAAAAAAAGTTTATTTTTAGAAACACGAATACATAATGCTTGAATGGGTAAAGGAAAAGGGAATTTTTCTTTTAACCAACATGCCAAAATTAATTTTGCAGTGAAATCATTCTTCCCTAAATTCTGTCTTACCTTCCTCAATTGAACTTACACTGAAATAACACTCTTAATCCCCAAGAAGCATCAATATTTTTGCTGTAAAGCATTGCACAATTTGTGGTATGGACTAATGCCATGCATTAGCCATGAAGCAAGGTTTGACGTAGCTAAAGAACATCAAGTACAATACCACATTTTATCAAAACCAAACAGCAGAACAATGCACACAAGGCTCTCACAAATACACCAGACCCATCAGATTTCTATCTGATAAAGTCAATACAGAGAAGAAATATAGGGTACAGTCTGTCTTAGTTAACACAGGAATAGGCACAGCAGTTCCACTCTCCCTCTGCAGCATGCTCTTAACCCAACAGATGGGGGGATCAGCCTCTTAGGCTGAAATATTGGGAGTTTGGAATTTAAAGATCTGTATTTTTCCACCAGAGTTCATATCCCTCAGAAATGCCCTGGAAGGGACTTGCCCTCCCCCAGGCAGCATTTTGGTTTCCTGGGAGCACCTGTCCAGAGACCTTCAGCAAGGGGCTGACCTCTATCCCCATCTCTGCCTGTAGCTAAAAGGGAAGCACCCACACAGTTAATCAGTTAGCTGGCAGAGCTTAACATCCATCCTATGGCCTACTGTGGTTTAATGTGTCCCTTGTAACAAAGAAGAAATAGGTTAAAAAAGAATGTGGGATACACCACAGTGAAAAGGTGGAGAGCAGGAGAGGCTGAGCCCTGGCCATCAGTGTTGAAGCACAGTGGCTCAGTAGTGCCACAGCACAGGCATCCCTCCCCTTCCTGGACTGGCTGTCAGCACCAGGAGCACCCAGGACACAGGGGTGCATCCCAAGGGCACACAGGAGACAGCACAGTGGGGGCAGACCCCACCTGCTTTCACCCAGAGCTTGGAGACATAGCTGTGGTTGCATGGAGTGCTGCACAGGCTAATCGCCCAGTGGTTTATCCCATTTCCTGGGAAAGCTTGGCTGTTGACCACATCCACACAATTCAGGTGCCACCAGTACATGAGAACAGTAAATGGAAGCCACCTTGGGTGCATCTACGTGCCCACCTGGCACACTCTCTACCACACAGGTTGTCTGCCTTGACAAGATAGGTGCATAAATGTCCATGTGCCTTTCATTGCCCAGAACAGAGGCAAAAGATCTGAGCAGATGTTTCAGTTTGTGTGTTCAGGGTGACAAGCAGCACCATGCAAAATTATGCAAGCAAGGCCAAACACCAGAAACATCAACCTTAAAACAGAGATCCACCTAATGATGTAAGAGGTAAACCCTGCTAATTAAGGAGCTACAACAGCTCTGGGCAGCAGGTGAGAAACCACGGGGGATGGATTTCTGCTGCACTGTACGCTGTGCACAGGCAGTTCAGCGGAACAGCTGTGCTAATTTTGTGGCCAGCCTGGTTCCACAAAAGCCTTCAGCCAGCTTGATTGCTGAGGATGAGCCAGGACACCTCAACGCTACACCCTGCCCTGAGTCACACCCCAGCTGAACTTGCTGGCTCTGACATGGGGAAAGCCCCAGCACATCACAATAGTTTTCTTAAAAACACAGCTCTTACCAGCATCACCATGTCTCTTGCTCACTTTTTCTACTCATTTTTGGGAAAGATGTATGAGATGCACCTTGCAGAAGGCCGCACCACACTGCATAACCCAGCACAGAACATGCTGGTGTACAGCATCTCTGTGATGGACACCACTGTGTTTGGGTTACACTCCCTAGAACCCTATCTTCATGGTTTGCATTCTGGCTCATGCCTGTGGTGAGGGCCCAGAGGGAGGTGGGATGGAAGGAAGAGCATTGACTCCCAACACTGAAGCTCAAATAACTCATCATTGACATGCTTAATAAAAGACCCAAACATCCTGAGTGTTAGGCACACAGAGGTTGAAAATGTTAAGACAGTGAAGTGCTAATATGAAGATAATTAAAGAAGCAAAGACTGCTGAAACTCATGTCATGACTAGTTTCCAGTAGAGCCAGGATTTTTCTTAGTCCAGTAAATATCCTAATTTAGACACCAATCCAAATCTCTTTAAATGAGATGTATGGAAATACTGCAAAAAAGAACCTGTCAGTTCTCCTGGCTTTGAAGAGTATGAAAGTTGTACTGCAGGACTGATTTTCCCCACAATGTTTTCTCTTTCAATCATGATTGAAGCCAGATAACACAAAAGGTAAGTTCAAATGTTTTTTAAAGGAATAGTTTCTAAACCCTTATTTCACTTGTTGTGGGTGAAAATCCAGTCTCCCTGAACAGGTTTGTTCCATGCAGCAACCAAAATTATTTTCTCAAGTCTCATTTTAAAGGGCAGGGAATAAAACCTTTTGGTTTTTCATTAAAGAAGAAATGCACAGAGACCATAGGCTGCTCTGATTTATGGCTGGGCTGTCTGGTGTATGTTACAGCTTGGATTGATATGAAGCCACTGTGGCTTAGAGTAAACTACATGGGGACCATAAATGGAAAATGTTTAAAAGGCCATTACATAACAGAATAAATGGGCTGAAAATCTTGTCTGCATGCCTCTCCCACACACATTAGCTGGGGATGATGGTTTCACCTGAGATTGAATCTCATCTGTTGCCGCTATATGTATTGCCAGGCTACAGCAAATATTACTAATCACATCTAATTATTTTTTAAAGAACGGTGAAGGAAAACAAATACAATCAGATAAACTGACTCTTTTGCAACTTCACCAAGTTTGCTCTAGCATCATTACATGTAACGTAGACAAGAAAATGTCAGATATAAAGAAAATTACCTTTTTTTAAGTACAGAAATTGGAGGGGTCACTTACCGGGGCACAAAACTTTGCCTCCCAGGCACTTGGCTTAGCACCCATGTTTCAAGGTAACTATTGGGTTATGCCACCAGCTACCAGTAGAGAAGCCAAGCATTTTGCAGCTCACATGTAAGGGAGTGCTGTGTCAGAACACAAGGGACTGAGAAAGAAAGCCATCAGCTATGCCTTCTGCCCAAAGCTGTGCCCTTTCACCTCTGGGAACATGCCTGAGTACAGCCTGTAAACCAAGGGAAATAAAGTCAACTGCAGGAGAAAACTGCAGCTGCTTTTGGCTAGCTGATTCAAGGCAACCACAGCATTGCTGAGCAAGCACTATGGAGAGGGACAACCTTGTGTGACCAACAGGGACTCTGCCATGGGACCAGAAAGTGCCCAGCCTCCACCAGGCACTGACTCACTGCAGGGATATTGTTCAGAGGCATTGGAAAGGCCACAGAGATACTAGTGCTGTTCCTGGGCAGCTCCCCAGTGACTTGCACTTGTTTTCCCGAATCTCCCCTCCAAGGCTTTAAAAAGCATCAGTTTGCTGGTATTTTCTTGGGAAAAGAGCTCAAATACTTGATCACCTATGTTTATTTATAAAATTCTCCCACTGCTTCCACTACCTCAAAAATTTCACCCATCTGCCAGGTTTTTGTTTAGACTCTATTCTTCTATATTATGAACAGACATGTATTGGATTAACAGAAACAAGCCATAGGAATGTCCTCATGCTGGTGCTCCCTGTGTGGCCTGGGACAGCCCCTGTTCTCCCCTGAGCCAAGGTACAGATCTGTCCTCAGAAAAATATTCTATTCTTCAGTAGGCCAGGCTTAGTTATGTGATGGGTGCTGTGATGATGTCTTTTGCTTCAAGTTCAAGTATCCATGTGCATTGCCTGGCATCTCTGTGCATCCCTTCTTGTCAACTTCTGGGAAGGGTTTAATGTTTCTCCATCAGTTGTGATGACTGATTTCCATGTGCCTCTACAACTTCACTTTACAACAACAAAGTTAATCTGTTATCAGCTAATAATTAAATAAATATTAATCTAAGGTACTTCATATGAATGCAAATAGCTGTTTGTGAAGATTTCTCCCATAACCAACTTGGAATGCCTCTTATTTTTTATTTTTCGTAACATCTTCATTTCACTGACAAAATCAACTGAAATCTAGACTAAAAAGTTATATCACATCCTAGATTCTGTAAATAACAGAGAAAACGCTAAGTGGGAGAAGTTCCCAGTTTCTGTGCCACAGTGATTTTAAAAAGCTCTCAAAACATGGCTAAACTCTGGTATGGCAAGAGGCAATCCTATTGATTCATGGTTAACAAATTGCCCTCTTTCCAGAGAATCAAGATCAAAGTGTGTTTTCATTAGAAATTTAAAACTTGGGGGAGGCCTTGGATAACTTAGCAGTGAATAATTGGGATATGGAGTCTTTCACCTGCAGCAGTCAACTCCTATTCACAACTCATGTCAAGAATGACTAAAACTTCTTGTTGGATGGTGCCTATCATCCCTGGTGCACAAAGCTGGTGATTAACAGGACTCCCATCTCCAGCACCATCTCTTCAGCCCTTCTCCTGTATCCTGCAGTTGAGAAGGGGTGAGAGAGGAGCTGATTTTAAAATGAAAATGAAATCTACAGAGAATCATAAGCAAAATTTACCTTAGCAGTTTCTGGAAATATAACATTTCATACCAAAATAATATGACTGCTTCTGGTCTCAAGGAGGGGAAGACATAGTTATTCACAAGCTATAGATTTATATTTTTTTTCCCAGAATGATGGAAATATTCAGGGAGTCTTAAAGGTGAGAGCATCATAACTATAAGCAGATCATTCTGCCAACTTTCCTACATTGCTGAAATCCACTGTCTACTCATGAACTGAAACAGCAGCTCTTTGAGAAACTATATATTTGTGATAGCTCAGCTTTCTTTTATCTTTTTAATATTTTTCATTGACCTTTTAGGGTTTCTGTAACTTTTTCTTCCCCCAAGAGTGTGCATATGCAAATGATTTTTCTGCTCTATTTCCCTCACTAGTAATATGTAACTTTGCAGGCTTGTGTATTTAAATCCACACCCATATCATAGTTTGTGGTCTAGATGCCAAGTCTTCTTCCACATACATTTAATTTCCTGGGATGAAATGCTGATTCAAATGGACTTAATAAAGAAGTAAATTATTTAAGCATGGAAATTAAGCTGTTGCATGTGAGAGATCTTCTCCAGTCATCTCACCAGTGCATACCAACAGTGCAGTTTAATCTCTACATCTTTTGTTTGGTCTGATTAGGCATATCCCCATTCCTATTAGGCATCAGGAAAAGAGCAAGTTATCCTCAGAAGATAGCAGCATGAGACTCAGTCCTTGCTTCCTGATATATCCAAGCCCGACAATTTCATGTACCTGAGGATGACAGTACCAAGTGCCAAACCCATTTTGCTGTGGTCAGGCAAGTGCAGTAAGATGTTTCCCCCTTGTTAACTCCTGGGTCATCGTCTCTTTTGATTTTGAACTGGAATTCTCCAAACGCCAAGGCAGAGAGGGCCCTGTTCTAGGGAATGGAATTAGCTTAGTAGTGCTAAGTAAATTAGTCATTAGCACTTATCTGTTGTTGCTACAAACTGATCTGATCTGACACCACAGCCGGCATAGGCTTGCTCTTTCTTTGCATAGGATTTTTACTCTTCCTGCAGCGTCGTGCAGAGTGTGCTGCTGACCTGCAATGTTTGTCTGCTGACTCTCCCAGCACGGGCATTGCACATCCTGCATGTCCCAAACCCACATGCAAACAGAAAAACTGTTCATTCACTACAGACAATTCTCAGATAAGTGATCTTAGTAGGCTTCAGCCAGCCTTTTTTTACTACCTTTCTACATAGCAAGTGTCACTCAGCTTAGAAGATCGACACTAATGCATTTTGTTCCTATCAGCTGCATTTTGGATGGCTAGATCTCCTTTCCTTGTTGCTTTGTTGATCGTGATATGGAAGTTTGATGGTAAGACTTCCCAGCTTTTCTCTTTAGCTGAGAACTCAACCCAAGACTAAAACTGGAGAATGAAATCAGAGAACGAGACTATTGCAAAAGAGATGATCTACATGTGAAAGAAAAAAAAAATAGCACAAACTCCTTTAGCTTGTTCTGGTTTTTTGAAACAGATCACAAATATTCACCTTTCAATGGGTGTCTACCACTGGTCAACAAGAAGAATGGGATTGGCTAAAAGTTTCAATTTTCATGAAACAAAAGTGAACTAGACAGGCTAATTAACTGGATGGATGATCTTTTCTGTCAAACCAGAAATGTCTATATTCTTACCTTTCATTTTTTAAGGTTAAGAATTTAATTTTTTTTCCAACAAATAAATAAAACCTATTAAACCTTATTTTCTAACACTTTCAGCAAAAGCATTTCACAAGAAGTGAGGGTACTTCATGGCAGCTAAATGGAAGGGAAGGACAATCCCAGCGCAGCTGTTTTTATCTGGCAGATGCATTTGCATTCAGGATCTATTCATATGTCATTGAGGAAGTTGATTCAGCTCAAGTCTACACAGGCATGTACATAAGCATCTCAAAAACACCGAGAGACTGGCATTCTTTTGTGTACATAAATGGTGTGAGGATTATTGTCCCTTTGTTTCTGACAAAACTATTTTGAAGACAGGATTGAAAGGTGTTTTAGGATACTGCAGCAGGATGGATGATGAAATCATGTTATATGCATACAGGAAATTTTTTGTTGTATCTTTTTGTAGATAGGAGGGCAGTTACGATGTTGCCAGTGTAGCAGTATAGACCAATCTAGGTTAATGCTCCCCACAATCTAATGAGAACAACAACCTCTCAATTTCTTTTAACATTTGAACTTTCATTATCACTCGCCTGCAGAGAAACAGTACACAGTAAACAATTTCCTAACAGGTTAGAGAGGTGAGGCTCAAACATGACTCAGAGTAGGTCATTGTGAGCTGTTCTCCCACTTGTCCTCTGCAGCCAGTTTTGAATTTAAAAGGTTTGTCCACATGCTACTCCTCTGTCCAAGAAATGCTTATTATTTCTTGAAAAATATAGAAAAAAATGACCAAATGCAACAGTGAAACCCTTACAAAAGCCAACTTTATGAACAGTCAAGGTATGTAACTTGGTCAGAAGATTTTGAAAAATACTTTTTTCATGGAGACATTTGTGTTTTATCAATGCTTATATGATTCACGAAGACATATTGCAGAGTCAAAGAGCCAAGCTGGAAAAGATCTGAGACGATGCCAATTCATCTCTCATACAGAAGAAAGATCATCTGCACTTATGTAATTCCCCAAGATGTTGGTCTAACTTGTTCTTACAAATGTCTGCTGTTGGGATTCCTATCCACACCATCACAAATCTCTTGTATACATGTAACCCAAATTTCATTCATTATAGTTTTGGCTTGTTATTTATCATTTTGTCTCACTAGTAACAGGGGAAGAGTCACCTTTTTTCCTCTCAACTTTTTACATGTTTGAAGACTACTAACATCCTTCTGTAAAATAACCCTTGTTTTCCAAACTTTCTTCATAAAACATCTTTATAAGCTCTCCAGTCCTTCTTGCTGAACTACCAGGCATCTAGTATTGTTTGGCTTTTTCATTTTAAAACAAGTACAGTGTCCAAAGCCAAACATGTTGCTATATCTAAAGCTAGTCCCACTTCTGCTGAGTAGGCTGGAAGGGTAGTGTTATTATCTCACAGCTGTCACACCTATTTGTATGTTCTCATCTTTTTTTCCACAGCAGTATGGCACTGCCAACTCGTTTATAACCAGTGATCCACTGCAACACTGCATTCCTTCTTTTTACAAAACAACCATCCAATAAGTCATTTACCACCTCATATTTGTGCAACTTGCATATTTGTGCAACATATTGAGCCATTGCTCTTGCTTTTGTTTGTCTGGAATGGCCTTTTACTTATTTACTTATCGCTTCTCTAGTGTATCGTTGTTGTTCTGAATTTTCATCCTTTCCTTCAAAGGGCTGGCTGGCATGACCTACAAACTCAGCAAACTGACTCTGTTTTTTCATAAGTAAAGTCATTAATGAAAATAGTGAATAGTACTTGGCCCATGAAAGATCACAGTGGAGTCACTTTTAATTCAACTTAGTTTGACAGTGAATCACTAATAGCCACTCTTGGAGCACAATTTTGCAACTAGTTTGAGCACAATTTAAAGTAATTTCATTAGGATCCTGTTTCCATACTTTGTTTATGAAAGTATCTATGAAGCAGTCAAAAGCCTAATATGTTCTCTCTCCTGTTTATAAAGAAATGTCAGCCTGTCATGCTAACACAGTATAAAAGTCATTGGGATTGTGCTTGGAGATCCATTGTGGCTTTACACGTGTTTTGCAAATAGAGTTTGGGCAGCAGTTTTGGAAAAGCTGAGGTTACACTTTCTGACCTGCATTTGACTTGGTCCTCTTCTCCATCCCCTTTTACAGTACAATTTCTGTATTTACCTTTTTCCATTTACCATAGCTCTGATTTTCTTTTTTGAACAATCTGGTAACAACTCAAAGATTGCCTCAAACAATCCTAAACCGTTTGAAAGGACTTTGGGAAGATCTGCTGGTGTGAAACATTCAATTTCAGTTTTCTTTTAGCATTCCATTCTGAGGTGTTATTTGTTCTTTTTTTGATCTTAATTTGTGTGAGCATGCTGATCAGGAGTCCAACCAAATTTCCAGTGGGAAAGTTTCAAAAGGCTCTCACTAGTCAGTTGGGTACAGAGGAAAACAAAAAGGAAAAAAAGAAACCTATTCCAAAGTAAAAAAATAACTTTAAAAAAAAAATTGTAGTAATTTTTTTAAAACTTTCAAGATATTTTAAAAAATAGTATGTTAAAATTTTAGAAGTATAAGTCATGGCTGCTTTTACTTATTTGAAAATGTCTTCTGGATAAAACATAAGCATAAAACTAACCCAACACAAAAAACATTGTGATTAATTTAAGAACATAGTATTTCTTTCCTGTTCTTTCCCTAAGACATGCATCAAGGAAAACCTACTAGCAGAAATTTTCCATTTGCATACCATGCTCAGTACCTAGGTTATAGTTTCTACATGATGAAGTAAGACTGACAGGCCCAAAGTAGAGCTAAAAATTTATGAGTAAAAAGCTCCAGAGACCATTACCCAAGCTGTCTCATCTGTGGGTTATACTGTGTCTTTGTGGCAAACTATTGCTTTCCCCACATTAGAGCAGAAAATAAAGCTGCATAATAAAGCAAAAGGCATTGCAGAAACAGTCTTTTCAAACATATCACACTCCAGAAATAATTCAGTGAGAATAGGTGTTGCAGCTGCATCTCCCACGTACACATTTGTCATAAGCCGTCTCTGTGCTTCAGCTGCAATCACCTGAACCACTGAGAAAGATCCGTGTTAGAATACAACATGGCTCAGTGATGAACTGCAGTCTGTCTGAAATGGTTGACACCATCCACTACAAGATCTCTCCAAGTGACTAAAACCAAAACAGTTCTTTTCATATTCCTGTGCACACAGCAAATCCCTTAATAAGTAACCACACAGCACTTCACCGAGACATGAGCACACCACCCTGTTTATCAAAAGCAGAAGTCAGAGAAACACATTTACAATTACACTAAAGGAAATGAGAATGTAGCCTCCAACTCCATTATCTCAAAACAATAGCCAGAGGAAAAAAATCAGACTTTGCCGTTGAGAAAATGAGAGGGCACATCCTGAAGTGATTGTCAAGTTTGGACTTCATACATAGGACAATTTCTCTGGGAAGCCACTCATGTAGGAACACATGTGTGACATATGGGGCATGGGTATATTTCCATATGCAGGTAATGATCCAGGTCACAGTAAGGATTTATGCTTTTTTTGCATTTGGTAGATAAAACACAACAGACTCCAGAACATCTCAAGATAGTAAAACTTGAACTCTCTCAATGCTATCCCTTTCCACTGCAGTGCACGTACCTGACTTTCCACCAGGACATGGCAGGAAAGGGAGGATGGGCACTGTTACTGCAGTATCTCATCCTCTCCAGCTATAAAGAAATCCACCTTCTGCTAGACAAACATTTGAACCATAGACCTCAGAGTACCTCAAGCTCCTAAAGTAGGATATAAAAGGATACTTGTAGCTGTCTTGCTTCAAATAAACCCATAAAGTTACTCAGAGTCATATTTTCTTTCCTAACTTTTCCTGGAAGGAAGTAGCAGCATCTACTCCTCACAGGGCACTTCCCGTCTTCCCTTGTCCACCACCTGAGGCAGAGAAGCACTGCTACATCTCCACCTCACCTCTGTGCCCATGCTCATGAGTGCAGAACAGATGTCTGGCCTGGACACCACACCCAAAACCAAATGTGGAGTTGCTGCTCAGCATTAGGTAGGAGATGCATTTTTCCGCTTTGTTCCTTTGGGCAGATGTGTAAGCCCTGGGAATAATCTAGCCAAAAGAAATTAATTGTCTGCAACCAAGCCTTTTGCAGAGGTGTGATGATCGACTCCACTTGTGGTTTCTTAGGGGTTTTTTTAACCAAGCATTTTCAATGGGCTGAGGAAAGAAGGTGTGGGAACTGGCAGAGGAACTGAGCTGTGTGGGTTGATTACAGAGTATTAAATACATATATATATATATATATATATATATATATATATATATATTTACTAGCATATCAGG
>VZUI01041588.1:0-10836 GCA_013401135.1 Cettia cetti | reverse complement strand
TGAAAAGTTTACCTTTGTGTTACCAATCAAATTGGCCTCTGACATTCTGTATAAAGAGGAGCTCATCCCACAATAAAAGAAGAACCCACTGACCACTTTCTAAAGGAGCCTGTGTCTCTTCTGTTCATGTCCATTGTGACAAGGGTACTTCTGAGGAGGAGATCATTCCTACTCCCTGACCTTGCAAAATGGTTTGTTCTTATGGAAGGAGTAAGCCATTTGTTCCCTATCAGCTGCTTTGTATTTTGTTTAAGGACAGAAGGCTAAATATTAGACTCCATGAACCCCTAGCACAGGAGCACAGAAGCATAAACACAGGGACCAGAAATCTGATACATTTTGGTACAGAAGAGGTGAATAGGTTAATGGAGGACAGGCATTTACATGGCAATTCTTGTGCATTCAGTAGAGCTGTCTGCCTGATTGAGATACATTCTTGTTAAAATCTGCACAACTGATAGATCTAAATTCTTTGAAGAAAATATAGCTCTAGTACTTATCAGCTGATTAACTGAAACTCCAACAGTGAGGCAGTAGGTGGGTGTTTCTGAAGTATTTCTTTATATGGACATTTCTTGCAAAAGAAAGATGAACTGCTGTTATACTAAATCTATAATTTTTTCCCCCACTGGTATTTTTCCTTCAGGTGGTGATCCTAAAGGATCTCAAAAACAGTGATGGTAATTTCTCAGAGAAGCAAAAAATAGAACTGAACAAGGTAACTTGCACATAGAAACTGGACACAGCAGGGTGGGATGGAGTCTATGAGAGAAGTAATTGATTTCCACTGTCAACTCCAACAGCCATATACTTGTGTGTGTTTGTAAGATGGACAGGTAATGAGTTCCTCAAAGGATATTGCTTGATGAACTTTATCATTGTTATGTGATCTCATCACCACTTTAGAGTCTGAATTGTGTCGCAGTTAAGCTGAGGATGAACGAAGTAATTAATTCGCTATCATATGGCCTTACTAAATTTTTATAGCTGATGCTAAAAGGCAGTGCACTCTTTTGGCTCATGTCATACTAATTCATCAATAGCAGAATGTTGTAGTTAGATCTTATTATTGAATGCCAATTGCAGTTCTTTAAATATAAGTTACTCTCTGCTGACTTCTGCATACAGACTCTTTCAACAAGGGAGATTAATTTGGCTGCAGTACTGCATCTTTTTTGAATGGCTTTCCTTTTACACAACACTGCTATATTGTGAATTCAATAACATCTAAAAATACCTCAAAGTAAATTACAGTTGTCTATTTAAATGGACAAACTCCATAATGTTGTGCAGCATCATTAAATTTTTATTACTTGCTCATTTGCTGACTGATTCACAACATTCTGTCACTCATAATGGCTATTCTGGTCCGCTGGGAGGTTTGATAGAGAGGCAATAATAGATAGTACAGTGGGCTCTGGAATTAACCTGAAGTATCCAACAGCAACCACTCTTATCTCCCTAATCCAGAAGGCTCTGGAGGGACAAATGTCTTCAAGTATTTCACTCAGTGCCTTAGTACACTCTGGTTTAAGGGAAAGTCATACATTTTACCAGGGCCTGAGATAAAAAGCCATGTCACACAAATATGCATGCCCTGTGTTTCTGTACTAAAAATTATTGCTTTTAAAAACAGATTAAATGTCTCTGCTCTAGCTTCTACAGATTGATTATTACAACCTGACCAAGTTCTATGGCACTGTGAAGATAGACACCATGATCTTTGGGGTGATTGAATACTGCGAAAGAGGTTCTCTGCGGGTAATGAATTTTAAAGGTCCCCTTCTACCTCCAAATTATCTAATTTCAAAGTAAGAAAAGAAATCTCCATCTCTGTGTCTTTGACTCTCCTGCAGCAGCCATGGACTGAGCAAGTGGTGGCAGGTTTCTGATTCTAAGTTTCCCCTTCCATGCTTGGTTGTCTGCATCCCTCCCCAGGTGCTGCTATCACTTTGATTGTTCTCAGCAGCAAGAGGATGAGGTGAGGCGGAGCCAAGGAAAATTACACACCCAGGCCACAGTAACAGCCAGTATTTGTATTGTGTCCCCTATTGGAAGCATATAGGATATAACTTGTTCTTCATTTTCCTAGCTGTAGCTGTTGTCTCTGCTGATGTGCTTGGGTACCACAGAGTGTACAAGGACAGAAAAAAGAGTATATTCCAAATTAGTAAGGGAGAAAAATGGCAAGTTCTGCTTTATAAGGGTAAAACAACCTTTAATTTTTGTTTATAAAAAGAAATGGTAAATTGATGCTAGCAAAAGTATGGCAAGACTTATGGTTTATTACTACCAATATTATTTCAGTGTCAATCATGAAGTGGTAATCATCAGCTCTTCTGAGGGCATATATTGTCTCTGCTTATGTCATCATACAAAGACTGTCAGCAGCAGCAGTGGTCTCTAGAACAAACTCACAGCAAGGCAGCAAAATAATTGTTCTCTCTCTAAGTTATTTTCTGGTAAACTGGCATACTCATGGAAGTTCACTTATATCAATGGATGTCATCCTGGCTGAAAAAACTGTGAATGACTGGCAGGCAAAGATAAAGCAACATTTTAGTTTGAACTTGTAAGGCTAGCAGTAAATTGGTAGGAAATAGATTGTGAGCGCAAAACACAGAAAATCCTCTCCCTTCCTCTTGCACAACTTGGCCATTTGTTTCTCAGCTATTTTGTGTTAGTAAAGACTTGTTTGGCAGACCAAATTCACAACCCATTTTTAATTGCAGAACCCTCTCTTTTCTGTAGTCCCCACTTTTCTAGCTCTGTGTAAACTTAATATATATTTAATATTCTCTATTTTTTTGAGTCAACTTCTGTTCTAGTGCATGCGCTCTCTCTAAAAAGCAAAGTTGCTGGGTGGAAGGCATGCAATTTGTATACCCGTATGTCATCTTCTGCTTTTTCCCTGAAAAACTTTTTGTCTTTTGACAGGATGTTTTAAATGATAAAATATCCTACCCTGATGGCACGTTCATGGACTGGGAATTTAAAATCTCTATCTTGTATGATATTGCCAAGGTAAGTGGACTGCTGACAGTGCAATGTAAATCAATCTGTCCTGTCTTGCAAAACTGATCCTCTGAGGAGTGTGGCTCTCAAGGTCTTCTTTCCTAGAGCTGTATGCCCTTCCAGTCTTTTCTTCTTGGGGACAGGTATCCGAGGCAGGAGAAGCCAGTGGCTTTTAGACTGAAGAGGAAATAGGCACCAGAACTGGCTTGGGGCTATTTATAAATAAGCAAATCAAGTATACCCCAAAGGAACGTGGCCCAAAGATCAGAGGGTTACAATCTGCTGACCAGTGGCTCCAAAAAGTAGGTCTTATGCAGTCACAAGCTCTGCAAAACACACTGCTTTGTGGTCTCAGGTAAGGCATACAGAGCAAAGCTTTTTTTTTTTTGGAATCATAGAATTATTCTAATATATATACAGAGATGGGACCAATTTTTTCTAAACAAACTGTTTATGTACCATCCTGATTTTCTCACTAGATTGAGAAACTCTAGTTTTTCACTATAGCAATCCATTTCAAGCAGCTTGAGAGGGAAAAAATTAATCTTGTACAGAAACCAAGGCTGGTTTTCAGTAGCTTTTAGCAGATCTTTGCTTTTTATGTCCTTGTGGTAGGAAAAATCAATATGCACAGTAAAGGAAATTCTGTTCTACATTAGAGACTTATAACTGTTTAGCTATTAGGTAAGGACCCTTTATAATTTCCTGGTGCAATAATTCATTATACCTCTACAGATAATGTAGAGAATCCCCTCTAACTTTTTGCTAGTGCTCAGCTAGCACTAGTACTGAGCGCTTCTCTTCTATGGCTGGTTTGCAGTCGGACAATCCTCCTGTTTTCTTACATGCGCCAGTTCAGATTTGGTCTCCATGATGAATGACTCCACTGTGTCTGTTTAAAGAGATATTGAAAATCTTGTGCTTTATTAAAGCTCCCTTAATCCAGATCATCACAGTTTGTTGGCCTTGTTAATGACTTTCAAGTTCAGTTAACATTCAGGTAAAGTTTCATTTTAAATAGCAGCAGAGGAGTTACCCTTCCTCCTTAAAACATATCAAAACCCAGGGTATTTTTTGACCCTTTGCAGTTTATCCTTAGAAAATAAGGATACTCTCTCCATTTATGAGGAAAGAAAAATCCCAGTCCCTCTGATGGGAGTGACCAAATGCCCAATGACTGCATTTGTACTGAGACTTCACAGCCAGTCATTTGCTGCACCATTGGTAAAAGGGACATGGCATCTGATGATGGATTGGCACACAGCATCTGTTATGGGGCTCCTGAGCATTATTAGCTGTGTTAGTAGAGATGGTTCACAAACTCTTCATGCAAACTTGTATATACCGAGGAATATCAAGAAAATTACTGTTGTTTGCATGATGTCAACCTCTCATATTCCTTGACCTGATACTGTGGTAAAGCTTCTGGGACCTATATACTTCCATGAAACTAGTCCTGCTTTTTCCAAACCATATCTTCTAAACCTTCCAAGCACCCTGTCTGTATTTACTTGAATGGCTTTTCTTTTTAACTCCAGTTCCACTCATCTCAGTATCTATCCTTTTCAAGTCCAGCCGCAGCTCTCCAGGCTGTTAAAATACCTATGATCAAGTGCAGAAATTGCTTCTTCCTCTCCACACCACCACTTTCTACACTCTGCTTTTATCATGGCCCAAACAGTCCTCATACTATGCTTGCTTGAGAAGCTGCTGCATTTGTTTCTGAACTTGTTCTGAACAAGTTGGGTCACTTGTATTCCCTGGTGCAAACAGCCAAGTGATGACTATTCTTGTAGCAGTCTCTAGTTCAATAGAGAAGGTGGGGACACCAAAGAAGAAGCCCTAAATGTACTCTGTTTACTTCCCCCCACCTTCGCCTCTTTTTCTTTTTTTGCTATCATAGTTGCTTCTAGGATTGATGGGACCACCTTGTAGCTACATGGATTTAGCCATGTGACCAAAGAGCTCTGATGAAAAGTCTGATGGGAGGGAATTGCAGTAATCAAGCCTTGTAGTTATTAGTGCATACACTGTTGTTGCAATACTATTTACCAAGTAAGTGGCTGCTGCAGGATATTGTGCAAGGGATTGTAATATTCTTGCATTGTGCCAGAAAAAGGTTTGTCAGCCAGAATTAAACCTTTACTCCAGAACAAAAGTTACATGAATGCTCAAAAATTTGGAACTGAATTTATTGTACTGAAAGTCATTATAAATTTGGAAAATCACATTGTGGGTTTTTAAAAGGTTTTGTGTTTTCAGGTAGGTGCATAGGATAGTGGGGAGGAAAGAGGAAAATTTTATCAGGTACATCTATAAGACCTTTGCCTCCAGAAATTCTTAACAAGAAAGCCTTGGGGTAAGAAAATTTAAATTACCTTGCCTGTCATTTGATGCTGATGCTAATTGGGAATTCTGCTGCAGTAATGGGAATATTTTGTGGCTAATGAAAGCAGGAACTGGAAGAAGGCACTGCTGGAGGAAATAGGGCCTAAAGCAGGCAAAACATCATAGGTAGTGTCATCAGGGCTGCATGCTAAAAGCTGCTAAATCAAGAAATGTGTTTCTTGGGTATAGTGTGCACACAATCTCTGTAAATTTGGCATAGTCTAGATAGGTCCAGGATAACCAGTCCAACAACATCCTCCAGATATTGCATCTTTTGCAGGCTGCTTGTGTATCAGACATACATCCGCTCTACCCAGAACTCAGCTCATATCTTAGTGATCTCTTGTAGCATTTGCTGATCCATTCCCAGTTATGGGTAACCCACTATTTGAAAAGAAAATCCAGCATGTCATACAGTGTATTCCATGACCACATGGGCCATGTAACCCTGATGAGATTCTATCTACCAGTTATACAAAAGGATGAGCTATACATGTAGGAGCCTAAGTGGAAGATCATCCAGAGAAGAAATTAAGAGATATGACATATCTGTTCTAGCTTCCACGGGAAGCTAGAACAGATTGCACTTCATATACTGAGCATGAAGAAAAGAGGACTACAGGAAGAAAAACAACCAGCAGTAGGTTATAAGTGAGTGTGAGTTTAAGTAGTTCAGAAGAGTGAGATGAAACAGAATAAATAATAGCAAGAGGGTATAAATTAGCATACCTACTCCGTTTTTCAGTTGACACCCACTTAATATTTTTTCCTGCTGTGCCTCAGTGCTAGCCCCTTCTCATGTATTGCACTGTATTTGCATGTCTTAGACCAAACCAGGTAATTTCACAGGTGATGAGTAAAAAGGGGCGAGCTACACACCTCTGTATGCCTGTGTGTGTGTTGTGAGTCAGAAGTATGAATCGCAGGAAATAAAGATGAAACTGCATTGGCCAGGCCTCATGCTCATTTCAAGCTTACCTCATTGATAGCTTGTATGTATTGACTTATACAGAGAAAACCATGAACAGTCAAGTCAGTAGAGACCTTTATGACTGTCTAGTCTGATCCTCTGTCTAGTCTAAGCCCTAGTGCATCATCTGACACTCTGCATTGACTGCTCTGGAGCCCTCTGCTTTGCAGTTAGAGGATCTGCTGCAAATGTTTCAAGTAACATCTCTCGTGTATGGTGATCTTAAAAGATGATAGAGACATAAGGAGCAATTCCTCTCACACCTCTTGTGTCTGTTGGATGAACATGTAGTTGGAAGCACTTCTTTGTGTGACATTCCAAGAAACCTATATTAAATTTACCGAAAAACATTTACTACAAGTGAAATGAAAACTTTCATAGAACACATACCTATGTTCTAATACGTATGTGAAGATGCTATGTCAGATTGTAGTTTACTAAGAGGAAGGATGGCCTCCTATGACATGACCCACTTCCTCATTTCTTAACATTGACTTTTCCTAAGACATTGCAAAGTCTCCTTTGTAAAATAATAATATGAAAGGGAATTGTGATTTATGCATATCCATTGCAGATGAAGTCCATCTAATTACCTGCACAGATATTATGCTAATATTCGCATTCTTGTTGAGTATGGTAACATCTGAGTATCTAACATGTAGTTGTGTTTTCTTTCTCTTTTATTCTCAACCACAGGGGATGTCTTACCTGCACTCAAGCAAAACTGAAGTCCATGGTCGACTCAAATCGACAAACTGTGTAGTAGACAATCGCATGGTAGTGAAGATCACTGACTTTGGCTGTAATTCAATTCTTCCTCCAAGGAAAGGTAAAAAAATTTAAAAATGCCCAACTGGACTCTCCTTCATGGTTTCCAACTCAGTGGAATTTTCTTATCTTCATAGACCAGGAGGGTTTAATTATATCTTGTACACAGTACAAAACAATGCAATTTTGATTCATATTATAGCAGCCATTATATCGTTTTAACTTAAAACAATGAAAGAATTACTAGCAGGTAGCAAAAGAAATTAGGCAGTGTGAGAAGGAAGGAAAGGTGAATATTCAACTTCTAGTTTAGAAAACAGAGATTTCACCTGTGATTGAGATGTAAGAAACATTTTCAGTATCCAAGTCCTTCATGCAGACAGCTCTTTTCAGCAGTAGTACTGAAACTGTCTGAAGAAAAAAAGGAGATAATTTACCATAAATCTTATAATTTATTAGATACATGTGTTACCACAGTGTTCTGTGATATAATTTAAAAATTAACAGGCATGACTCTGATAATCCTGGAAGAAATCTGTATTGATATGTGATGATAACTCTGTTTCTTATTCCTTAGTTAGGAATCTAGTAATATATGCTCAACCAGATTGGGATAATATTAATAGCTTTTCTTTACATTTTCTACTCACCTCACATTCATAGAATATTTCTGTAAAATAGAACACTCATTTCTACTCATCTTTTCCTTCTTACTAGATCTGGAGTGAAAAGATGAGTTCATCTGAAATTACGTCATATGAATCTGCAGAGTAGAGCTTGGGATATAATAAACACAGCACTGTGCTGTAACTGCAGCATATGACCTGAAAACAAACCAGTTGCAACTGGTTTGGAGAAAATTTTTACATTCAGACACAAACATACTCAAGAGTAGCAATAAGAACATTAAAAAGGACCAAGAAAAGTGCACTGAACATAAATGTTCTATTAATTCTTCATTTAACAGTTTTTATTTAATTTTATATTATTATTATTGTGACATTGTAATGTTTTTATCATCTTTTATTGCTTGTAAGCAACCTCAAGATTTCTGGCTACACAGTCTATGTCCTTGAAGAAAACGCACTGTTTTACAAGAGATCCACAGATTCATTGTGGCCTAATATCGTAACGCTGTCTTCAGGGTCACTGTGTTCAGGTCACTGTAATGGTATGTCACCAGCAGGTCACAGCTGTTGTACCATGACAGCATTCTGGTTTTGAGGTACAATGGTGCTCATTGCACTAGAAATACAGATTAATAATTTCTGTAGAAAGCGAGTAGTTATAAGCAGGTAATACTATGTCAGGCTCAAAAGCACTTGAGAATTATTCCAATAGCTTCATGATACCAAGGCCATTAGGAAATATTACAGTCTTCTCATCAGACACTATAAAAAACTCCTTGCATCTCCTAGATCAATCATTTATGGTTCGGGTTTTTTTTATTATAGCACTGGCATTCATTGGTCTTATCCAGCTACACAGGCTATTTCTAAGAAGCCTGTGAAACATAGCTAAGAAAAGCAAGTTCACTGCCAATAAATATAATTTTTTGAAGGTGTTAAGAGTCTGCATCTACAGTGGAAAGTAGCAGGGTCAGCAAATCCCAGAAAATTGAAAACTATATCAGAGGTTTATCTAACCTGTATTGATGTCAGCTTCTCAAGAGAAATGCTAAAGTAGTAAACACACAATACCAGTGGGCTCTGGATTGGATATGAAAAGAGTAAAAGGAAATATCTTTATAGCCAGTGGCTGGTCTGAGAAGGATCACCCTTTTTGCAATTACTTTTCTCTTTTTCCTTTTACATCATGCCCCATTGCCATCTGGATCTTCAGACCTGTGGACAGCTCCTGAGCATCTCCGGCATGCTGATGTATCTCAGAAGGGTGATGTATACAGCTATGGGATCATCGCCCAAGAAATCATCCTACGCAGAGAGACATTCTACACTGGACACTGCTGGGACAACAGAGGTAATTCCACAGATGTCTCCTTTATTGCAGCCTTCTGGGATGGTTGTAGCTATAACTGGCCTATTCTCCATGTTTTGTGAAAGGCAGTGTCTCTGATAACTGCTTGAACAGCTGCTCCTTTCTCTGCACGGTGATTGAAGAGCCTGTTGGAAGGATCTCACAGTGGGAGCAAGTGTCCCTACTTCTGTAAATAAAATTTGCACTGAGTTTTCTTGCCCTTTCTCCTTCCTTTTCACCTGGAGCACTGCATTACAGAAGTTAACATTATATAATGCTGTACAGACTTACTGTAACATTTAAAGGCCTCAAAGGTTTTTCTGTTTTGACTTATAAACAACATGTAATATGCCATTTATTTTAGGCAGCATAAATCAGCATTGTCAACACAACAACAGAAACTCAGCTGCATGACACAAGAACAGTTGGCATTTAAAAACTGGCAATTCAGACTTCATTCAAGCTGGTTATAATTAACTTTAGCAATTTACCTTCTGTCAGAAAAATCATCTCCTCCTGTAGTGCATCTATTAAGCTCTGTATTGTGCATTTTGTGACATTGTTTTTGAGTGGCTGTTGTGGTTTTAAGCCCAGCTGGGAATTAAGCACCTTGCAGCCGCTTGCTCAATCCCCCCTCTACCATCCTTCTCCCTGGTGGAATAAGGAGGAGAATCAAAGTAAAATTTATAGGTTAAGAACAGTTAAATAATTGAAAATAAAGTAAAATACAATAATAATGATAAATTGTAGTAATAATGATAATAAAAAGGGAAGATCAAGTGATGAACAATGAAATTGCTCAGTACCTGCTGACCGATATCAGACTCCCCTTCCTGAACACAGATAATCCTCCCTTCCAGGTAGCTTCCCCCAGTTTATATGCCTGGTGTGATGTTCTTTGGTATGGAATATCCCTTTGGTCAGTTTGGGTCATCTATCCCAGGGATGCTCTCTCCCAGTTTCTTTTGTGTACCCCTTCACTGGCAGAGGACCTGAAACAAGTTAAAAAATAAAGTCCTTGATTTAGGATAAACACAGCATAGCAAAATACCACAACATGAGAGTGTTATCAATGCCATTATTATTCCAAATTCAAAACACAACACACTAAGAGTTTCTGAGAAAAAAATAACTACCCTAGCTAAAACTGGGACAATATCCACCCCTATCCAGCCCAGTCAATCCCAATTCCCAGAATCCAGGCATTAGTATATACTAGAACTGACAGAGAAACATGTGTGGGTTTGGGATTTTCGTAGTGACTAACAACAGTTACTAACAACAAATTTAGACATTGCCTTTACCTCTGAGTCATTCTGCTAGATCTGCCTCACATTTGTTAAAACATCTACATAGAGCAGAAGCTTGACAGCCTAATAGCTCTTTTACTGAGTCACATATGAGAAAAAATTCTGGGGCATCTTCATAATCCCACATTATTACAAATCTGTGTTCATATTTGGGGAGACACAGTTTTTGACATCACCAACTCTATAATACAAATGTAGATCTAAACGAGATTAGAAATGGCTGTTCCCCTTAAACCAAACTCTTCAGGATTCCATGCTTAATAAAAGGTGGAGAAAATAAAGCCTTTCTGTAGTCCTGAGTTTTCAAGCTGAATGTGTTGATGTTAAAAAAGGGTTCTTTCCCAGGCTTTCTTCTGGTAAACAGAAGAACAATGTTTTGTAAATATAGAAATGTTTACATTCTTTCTT
>VZUI01041587.1:0-18897 GCA_013401135.1 Cettia cetti | reverse complement strand
TCCATCCATCCATCCATCCATCCATCCATCCATCCATCCATCCATCCATCCATCCATCCATCCATCCATCCATCCCTCAGGGCTCCCAGCCAGGCAGGAACAGCTGCAGCAAAGCAGTGCACTGACAGGACAGAGTTTCACAGAGCAGCTGTGCCTTTAGTCCAGGGCTGTGATGCAGCAGCTCCAGCTCGGGGTGAAGATGGACTGGGGCAAAGGCTGGGAATAGCCATGGCTTCAGGCAAAGACAGAAGACACAGTGTTGGTGGCAAGGAGCGAATAGAAAGGGCTGGCCCTGATCTTTGTGCTCTCTCGGTGCTCCTGTAGGAAAGCTCCAGGATTAGAGGGTAATAAGAGCAGTTGTGCCTTTTGGCTGCCAGCTGCTGCCTGAACTGATCCAGCTTTGCCCATGGGGATTTGCTGTGCAGGCTCGAGGCACACATGAAACATCAGCTCAACACTACCCTAAAGAGCAGCACATCAATAATGGTGCCCAGTGACAGCCACAGCAGCAGCTCTTGCTCCAGAGGAGCAGTGGCTGAAGGGGAAGCAAAGAACTCAACACAGCAGATCTAAACAAATCCGGGATGCATTTGCATTTCATTCCGATTTAATAATATAGTTATTGTTTGTTAATTATGTGCCAATTGATTACTGCAGCAACATATTTATTGAAGAGGAATAATTCAGCTGAAGATGCATGTTCTATTCATTTAAATTGAATCAAGCAGATTGAAAGTGATGAAGTGTCATGGAGCACTCATCTCCAGTTTACATGCACTTTGGAAAAATTTCTACAATCTGGAAGACAGGCTGCTCTGTTCCACAGCCACCTGTGACTAGGAGGAAGTATCACCCATGAAGGACTTGAGTGTAAGATGCTGGAAGCCAATTATGGGCCTGCAGACAGTGAAAGCCACAAAGCCTTGCTCTGCCAGGAGTCCTTGTAGTGCTGTACAGCAGCTTCTGCCAAGAAGAGCTGTACACACAAATACAAAGAGGAAACACAGAAATAAATGGAAAACCACAAAAAACCCTCACTCCCAAAACTGGAAGCTGAAATCACAAGAGCCATTGTTCCCATCCATCTTTCCAGTAAAAAGCAAGTTCTTGTTTCCACTAAACTCCACAGAGAGCTGAAAAATCAGGTGTGGCAAAGGTCACCCCTACAAAAGGTGAAGAAAGGGCAGGGTTCAGAGCTTGTGCCAGTTCTGGATGGGAGATATGGGGTATGTGAGGATGGGGGAAAATTAAATCCCATTTGATGAATATGAAAAACTAATGATCCTCTTCCTTATGGTCTCTGCACACAAGCAGCTGCAAATCAGAAGACTGCTCCAGCCAGGAAATGTCAATTGTATGGAAATGTCATCTTCATTGCAGAGCTCTCCTGAGGCTGCTGGAAACTGCAACTCAGCTGCATTAATTTCCATCCCTCTTTTTCTGTCTCACTTTTATTTTTCAATCTTTTAACCTCTATTTAAAAAAAAAAAATTAAAACAACCACCTTTTCTGCATTCAGTAAAAATTGTAACTGTGAAGAAAGGTTAAAGATTTCAATTAGAAAGGTCACTCCAGGATGATTGTGCAGCTGGATTCATATGCTGCCTGCTGTTTGGAGAGTTAAAGATAGCACTGAGTAGCTTCCTGTGCCAGGGCTGACATCTCCAGCATTTTTAGTCCCAACAAAAATAAACTTTCAGACCTTATTCTTCAAATGGTGCAAAGGTTCACAGATCTCAGGAGGCTTTCAACAGGGAAAACTGTAATTTGAGTTCAAATTGAAGACCAGATCAAGAGGAAAACAAGATGTAAACAGTGAGACAATTCCCAGCGTGGGGCCACTACACTCCCAGAGGTGAGTGCCTCCAAACTGAGGACCCTGGAGCTCTTGACATCTCCAAAGCACCCTCAGCAGGAAACAAAGCTCACTGGTAGCCTTATATAACACTGCTGTCTAAGCTCCCACTTTCTGTATTCCACAATTCTTCGACCTACCCTAAACTATCCTTGTTTCCTAGAAAAATAGATGAATGTATTCCCTGGTGTTGAAACAAGGGAGAAACAACAAGGTGCACAGGAGAGACAAGCATATGGCTGGTCAGGAGAGAGGGATTAGGTGAATTACAATTGATTTTCCACTGTTAATGAACCATGAAGTGCTTGTGATTGCATCTTGAAGAGATTTATAATTATTCATTGAATCTCAGAAGATAATTAAACTTCATTAAACACAGACATGACAAGCTTGCATAGTAAAGAATAAACCCCAGAGCAGGTTCCCTATCAGAGAGGGAAATACCATGTGGGAGGTGATAAGAAGAACCAGGGGAAATAAAAGGATTTTTCACTAAAACCAGTTTTGGCCCAAACAAGAAAGTACTGCCCTCAAACTTTTCACCTCTTTTTCCTTTGTTTTTAAGGGTTCTTTGCATTGTCTTTCACACTCTGACTGGCAGTGAATGCTTTATGTGAATGCCACTTCCCTATTCTGCAGCAGTTGCTGTATTAAAATGTTAAGAATGTTTTAGAGCCAGTGGGGACTGGTCTTGTTGCATGTTTACCAAAGTGTCTGTGATCTCCAAGCACAGACTGAGGAAGCAGCAGGGCAGAAGCAAGGGGAGACTGTAGTGGGGAGATGCAGCTCATCACCACACGGATCAGAATTCCCAAGTAGCAGCATTTGTGGTATCAAGGGAATGCATATCTCTTTCAAATAGTTTGTTCCTAGCTTGTGACCATGTGAAAATTTAGCCCATAAATATAGTCCATAAAAATATAGTCCATATTCTAGAGATTTATTAGGACATAATGGGACATAAACTACAGGCTGTATGGTATGTTCAATACTGATATAAATTATTCCATAGTTAGATACAAAACATTTGACAGTGGATAAACAGAATCTAAGAGTATTTCATTAAAATAAGTTATTCATCAAAGAAGGAACCCACTGAAAAAAGAAAAAGCTAACAATAATATGCACTTCTGAGGAGCAAAGGAATTTTGGTCAGCTAGTGGTGGTAACCAAAGCCATTAATACAAAATAGCAATTGTGCAAAATTTGATTACTTTGCTCTTGGGAGCTGTCAGTGATTACAGTGCCCCAAATCAAGTAAACATCTGCATCCACTAATACAGTCAAAGGAACCACTCACTAGAATGTTGTCTTCTGCTCATACAAGGTAAGCCAAGGTAAGCCAAAAGCCCCCCTGTCTTGGCCTAAGGTGATCTTTTCCATTTACACTGAATTTCCTGAAACACAGAGAATGAAGAGTTTTCAGTCCTGAGGCAATTTGATTTTAATAAGAATTGCAAATGTTGACATGAAGTTAAAAGATGCATTTCCCAGTGGGCTGACACAACTTTGCTGAGCACATATGCTCTGTGAGCACACCACACAGGGGGGGAGACAATGCACTTTGCACTGTTTCTGGTATGAACACCTTTTTACCCACCTTTAACACCCAGGGGAATGACTGAGCCCTACTGCTACACCTCTCTCATCTCTCCTTCATTTTCTATTCCTGCCTGAGATAACACCTCCTCTTTCCCTTGCCTAGGACAGATTTTGTAAGTACAGGTCTTCCCTAGCACAGTGTAACTTAAATCAAAATCTTGTAGCTAGCTTTTCACTATGGTAACATTGCCAGAGATGCACAGTGTACACAGACCAGAAAAATTATTGGTGTAGACAAATCAAAGGATAAACAGGCAGGCACATAAGGGGCAAATCATCATCTGAGAGCTGTTACTTATTTTCTCCCTTAGACAGTCTTTGTACAAACCCCAGAATCTCTGGCACAAAGAGGATTCAGGTTTATCAGACCTGATTTCTAATTGGTGCAATTGAACTAGTGAAAAGTCCATCAGGTTAAACATTCTGTGAGCCAATTAAGCTAAATTGATTTAATAAAGCAAACCAGTCTCTCTGTATAGAACCATAGTACTTGCTCCAATTTAGTTGAATGAATTTAAAATCAGTTTCAGAAAATCTTTGCAAAGCTTGTAAAGGGATTTCCAGCTCTTTCAGAGAAGAGAAAGGCAGAAGGGAGACTCTCTCCACCCAAGGCCCTTCCTGTTTTATTTTGCAATGAGTCACATCCCAGCTTTGCAATGAAGAAGATTTCCAAAGGCAGTGTTTACTTTGGCTCTCACCCCCATGCTGTAGCACCATGTGTTTTACAGCATTGTCAAACATAATGATTCCTACCCTGGAGAGAAATTGGGTCCCATTTTATATTTTATTACCCAAGAAAGGAGATTTTTTACTTTCCACAGTCCACAGTTGGCAGCAACAACCTCATAAATCTTGTCAAATGCTTTTTCTTGAAATATTGTCCAGCAAGATGTCTGTGAGGCTGGGGCCTGTATAAATAAGTTAATGGCTTCCTGATCTATGTCTGAGAAGGAAGGATAAAGCAGGGATAAAGAGTCCTGCAAAGTCACTGCAGGCAGAGTCCAGCAGCTGGTGGGTGAGCTGAGAGACCATCTGGGAGTTTGTTTCCCATGTTTTATCCAAAATAAGCGACAAAGCTTCCTGGCTCCCAAGAAAAGGGTCTAATTCAAGAAATGTTGCCTAGCCCTGGTGTCAAATATCTGCCAATATTTGTGTTTTCTCAAGGGCCTGGTTCTCACTGGGAACCATGGTGGGGGGACCTGCAGGAGCCACAGTGTGTGCCAGCAGAACTGATGGAAACCAGCAAAGAGGATAATTGGAAGGAAGGGCAAAGCAAGAACATACTTGTGAGTGCATGTGCATGGAAGCAGATTTCACGACTGAGGGGGCAGAATGCACTGGAATGCAGAGTGTGAGCACACAGGGATGCACACAGGGGAGACCCAGCTCCCTGCCCATAGGGAGCAAGCTTGGTACAACTCCTGTGCCTGCTTTCTCCTAGAAGGGTGGGATTGTTAGATGTAAGAAGCAGAAGATGCTTGTAAATGCTGAGTTGGATGTGTTTGCAAACCATGCCCATAGAGCAGATGAACTGGTCTGCAGATACAGAGCAAGTTTTGGTACATGTGTTTCTAAATTTAAGTAGACAGTGATGAAAGGAAAGATGATTGTTCTTGCACTGTGGGAGCATCCAAGATGTGCATTGCATATGTGTTAGTTGGTGCAGGTTAGGGGTACATGCAGGTTACAGGCTCCCTGAGCCAAGCCTAATTCCTAATAGACTTGTCCTTTTTGGGTGCTGACAGCCTGAGAAAAAGAGATGTTCAGCTTGATTCCTTTGGGCAGTTAATGAGCCATTTCCCTCCTCGCTGTCTTTCTCCCTGTGCTCCTCCCCAGTTACAACAGCACTTTGTGGGTAATGAAGAGATAATGCCACAATGACTCGGTGTGCCGTGCTCAGCCCTGCTGAAATGCCTTGGGACAACTGCCACTGCCAGAGCTCTGTCAACTCAGCTGGTCCTGGTCAGTCCATGCACGGTCCTTATCTGCCTCTCTGGGCTCAGGGACCTTTCAATGAACCTTCAGCCTGCAAAAATGAACAAAACTCTGCACGGCCAGATGTGCCCAGCACTGCTGCCCCATGCTTTTCCTGCAGCCGTGCTACAGGAATGCAATCCTACACAAACATTACCAGTCCCTGTGGGTTGGCTGTGATTTCTTACGAGTTGGTAATTCTCCTGAGGCCTCAAGAATAAAAATACTGCTAACCCTGGCTGGAAGCATAAGGAACAGGAAGAAAGATTGATTGCTAGGTAATTAAGCAAGAGCTTTGATAGCCTCATAAGCTGCAAGAGCCAAACTGGAGTCATGTGGAATTAGAGGAGCATGGATTCCCTCCCTGCATCCTGCCACCCTCTCCTGTTAGGAACAGCATCTTAGGATTCTGAGCACGCAGCTGTCCTGCTCCAGGCTTTATAGGCTACAAGTCATTTTAGGGGAAATGGGAGAAATGAGCTTCCCACAGATGAGTGTGATAGGGGACTCAGGGAATGACTACAGTGGGAAGGAGCAGGAATTGGCAAGCTGCCTCCCACCCTGTGCCTCACCTGATTATAAGGTGTCTCTCCACATTAAAAATAGCATTGCATCCATTTATAGCCTGTGAACCGTGTCTCATGTACAGGGCAGGAGGGAATGGGGAGAGGAGATAGAAGAAGGAGGGAATAATTATCCACCAAGGACATGAATCCAATGAGATTTACACCCTTCCTCAGCCATAAACATCTCTGTGAGCTCTATAGATAAACACACTTGCTCAGCAGAAGCAAATGCTGCCTGCCAGCCTCCAGCTGCTCAGCCTCCCTGCATGTGGGTTCACCAAGGATAACCCAATTATCCAAGGGGGTGCAGCTCTCCCCACCCCACTCCTCTTCCATTTGCACACAGCAGTGGTATCTCCACTGGATATCTCATTCACAGTATGTGTGGTGTCCCAAGAGGGACAAAGATAGGGTTTTTTTCCCCTTACTTGAAGGCAATGCTCTGCCTGCCAGCCTTTCATTTTGCAGCACAGCCACACCAGTATGTTCCCACACAATGGAACAAATCATCCACCATCCCTCTCCTTCAGCTCCTCCTCCCAGCCCAGCTTGCCACGTGTGGTGCTTGAGACAACAGAAAGACGGGCTGCTCATATGCATGTCAAAAGAAGATATTTCCATGCAGCTTCACAAATATCTCCAATATCATCACAGGAGCCCCTTAAGGAGCCTCTCTGGCCCCTTCCCTGTTCTGGCTCCAGCTATGCACAGCCCTTTCAGTAAATATTCTCCTGCAGGCTGTTATCCATGTTTTTCCTGCAGATTATGGGAAATACATAGGCCATGGGAAACAAACTTCATGCCAGCCTTTGAGCCTACACTTAACTCAGGATAAAATCCACAACAGAACTCTTCCTTTTCCTCTGGGTTTACACTTAGTCTCACACCACTGTGATGCACTTGCCATCCTCCACTTTTCAATCACCCAGAAATACAAAACACAAAATCCTCAGCCCACCTCATCCTTATATCTGAACACACAATTCCCTTCCCTCTGATTTCTCCATATCGACTGTCCTTCATTCCACTATAATATATTGCCTATTCTTTCGTGTATGTGCACATGAAAGGTTTTTTTCTTCTAAGAAATGAGTCAGGAAATAACCTTCTACTTTCCCAGTTCCATGAGAGGTGACAATTCCTTATGATGAGGTGGGGGAACAAAGGAAACAAGAACTTCTAGATCCTGCTCCTAGCTCTGGCATTTTCTGTAAAAGTAGCTACTGCCTAGGGCTGCCTCAGTTTCCCTACAGTGCCTCACAGAGACACTCTGAGATTTAATAATCTGACCTACATTAAAAAATGAGTTTTTCATGTAAGAGGAGCTAGACAAGCTCACAGTCCCACTGTGACATGATACCTTTGAGCTTCCTCGTAACCAGATAATGGCTTAACCAGGAAGATCCTGCTGTAACTGATGAATGAGCCAGGCTGGACTATCATCTGAACTCCTCAGTGCCTCTTCCACAGGGGATTTGTGGTAAGTTCCCTCAGCCAGGATGTCTGACCCCAACACAAACCCAATACAATCTCTGTCCACCACACTTTGGTGGCCTTGAAACTCAAGAGTACCAGGGGTGGCAAACAGATCTGGAGAGTGACAGACTACCAGAGTCAGCAGAATGCAGCCTGTTGCCATGGAAATTCAAGCCTCCTTTTTAAACATCTTTGCAGCTCAAGGGAACATGACCAGCTCTTACTGTGAAAAATCTTTGTAAAGAATCCCGTGGAGAGTTAGTTTTGTATCCCACAATTTCTCCCCTACCCAGTTATGTGTTCTGGCAGGAAATGATCAGACCACAGCTACGCTGAGGATAGATGACATCAAGGTGTATTGTCTAACAGATCAGCCTGCAACCTAGGACATGAGTTTCTAATACAACACCTCTGCAAGAAAATTTTAAGTTAAAAAAAAAAAATATTGGAAGAGATCAATTTTCACTGCTCTGCCACATGACAACACCAGGCAACACCACTCAGAAGCAGGCTTTGAGGACAGCTGCTTATCTGAACATGCAAAGTTACATCTCAGAGGCTTATTTATTTGTCCTCTACTTTGAAAGGCTTTTTTGGGATGCTGACAAAGGCATTGTCATACAAGGTGAGACATGCAAATTAATTAATTAATTAAAAAATATCTAAAGGCCTTTAGGACAGAGGAGTGCTGACAGAAAATTCCAGCAAACAAACAAACCAACGTTTTTGGCTTGAGCATCTTGTGCATCTGCAGAAAACACAAGCAGTTACAAATACAAGCAGAAAATGCAGAAAATAGGAGTTATTAACTATTTAAGATTTCCAAATCTCTGTTATGTGTAGTATAAGTAATTGTGGAATTATTTGCTTTCACTGTTATGTGTTGACTTCTGCAAATTATTATTAATCACAACAATTCTTATGTAGTACAGTTTATAATCACTTTTAACTGGCTTTGATATAGTATAATTTGTCAGCTTCTGTGGCCAGTGCCCTAGCCACGTGTATCTAGGTGTTAATGTGATAAACATATATTGCAGTTTAGGCTTTCTTTCAAAATATTGAAATAGAGACTATGTTAGTTTCTGTAGGACGCTTTTATTTTTTTGTTTGTAACTAACTGGCAATAGAGACTTAGATAAGTTTGTGGAAATGGCTTTAAACTGTCTTTGTAATTAGATAACATTGAAGGAACCACACAGATTACATTGGGAAAAGAATGTGGAAAAACTCCTGTTACTGACTCTGTGGCTATTAATAATTCCCTGTCTGTTGTTGTGAGGAAGTGGCAAACACGTTGTGAGGAAATGACATACACAACTCCCCAAAATTAAATCTACACTATTGCACAACGGATCAAGGGTCAAACAAAGCTAAAAGAATTCCCAGAACATGTGAAAGAACTCACAGGAATGTTTGAATATGTATAACCTTATGAATATGTATGTAACCAGTGTACTGAAGAAAGTATATAAGAAAATTGTTTTAAGCTAACAGTGTGCTTCTGGCATTTTGGCAAGGTACCCAGCACTGGATTTTGTCCCTTTTATCCCTTGTTAAACCTTTCTAAGTTGTAAAGAGTGAATTTTGTTTTTCACATGTGTGTGCATCACCACTTACACGCCTGGGCAGTTTATTATGGCCAAGAACAATATTTCTTGTATGATATTGCATATCAGCTGTGTACCCTGCACATACACAGCCATGAGACACATGCATGTATGTGGGACACTGGGTCTGTAGATGCCCATGGGATACTCACCAGGGCATAGACACAATGCTTGGGAAAGGAGATTACAGTGTAGTCACTCATCAAAAGGTTTTGTCAAATCTAATTACCTGTGCTGTTTTCCCCATGAAATTATTTTGCACGTCCAAGTTCACTTTGCATTGACCCTTTTGCCTTTTATGAAATAACAGATATTTAAGTGAGGCTGCTGCTGTAGGAGCCTGGTAATGACACGAGCTTCCTGAGCTTTCAAAGTGCCAGACACCTTGATTAGCCAAAAAAAAGGCCACATGTCCAGAGCTGTACAAAGAGGCAGGGGGGTACAGCAGAAAAGACTCTAGCAAGCACTTCCTCATTACATTATCCTACATGCAGCCCTCTGGTTGTTCAAGGAGTTGTGATAATAAGCTCTCTAAAGATACTGACTTTGTGATGTCCAAAGCATAGTCATGTGACAACATCCCCCCAAAAAAGGCCATGACTGTCACAGCACAGCTGGTCTGCAGCTGGACAAGATAAATCTGGCCACAATATAAACCTAATTCAGCTAGCCTGGTTCATTCTAGAAAAGAGGTAGAACAAGTTCCTGGTTGAACAATGATAGGACACATTTGAACTCAGATTTGAACAGGAACCTCACCCAATCATGTTCAATCTAGAGTGCAGACATACACTGGCCCAGGAGCTGGGTGGTGTTAAGACCCAGAGCAATCAGCTGTCTAAACCCAGGAAATTCAAACCCCCTATAAAAGGAAGTTTTGAACAACAGATCAAGCTGTTTGTCTTACGATCATGGGGGAGTTCGTGTCATTTGTCTGTCTTTGGCCAACAACCTCACCTAACAAAAACACCCTCAAGACTTTTGATTTAGACTTCTGTCCAGAAGCCCTGAAAGATATTTAGAGATCTAGTTCAACATGTCTGGTTCCTCATGCAGTTTTTCACACCACAATTAAGCAACTGTCAAGCAATGCTATAAAGGATGACTGATGCCTTTTCATCATCAGTGGCCCAAGCACTCAAAAGATACACTACTGTTTGTTGAGGACACCTCCTGAAATCCATGGTTATGTTATAAAATTGCCCTGCCTGGCAGTTCAAAAAGTTCCTTCTAAACTTAGCTGTAGAAATCTCTCACAATCCAAATGGCCTCCCCAGAGAAGAAAGGTATTTACTTACTGATTCTCCTTCCTGAAGTCTTTTTCCAATGAACTTCCACTATGACAAACAGCAGGCACTGTAAATCCAGCAAGTGCACTAATTCTCTTCTTCTTCCCACCACTGTCAGTATAAACATCAGCCTGAATTAAGGGCTGAGTGCCAAGTTAAAATAATACTCTCTTTGGTCTGGGGATCTGGCTTCTCCAGAGATCACAAAAATATTGGTGATGGTGGGTGAGAAGAAGCAGGGATTTGATATAGGGACACCAACAGGAAATACTTTCACACTAAATTTCACATCTCCTCCTATGGGTTTCAGTGAGCAGTTATCATGATGCACCCTGCACGGCCACCAGAAAGACAGATCACCCCATCACACTCTCTTGAACATCTCTGTAACCCTCAAGGCTGTATATTGGAGAGGAACCTTGTTTGTTTTCCTTTCCTCACTCCCACTCCTCTCTGCTCCACTGCTTTTCTGGGAAACCCCAGGGGAAATAATTCTAAAAAAATGCAACAAATTTAATCAGGACACCAAAGCTGTAGGCAGCCCACAGCCAGAAACGGTGCTAGCCTGAGATGGAAGCCAGAGAATGTCAAACTTGACAAACAATTATTTCCATCCTGGTACAAGACAGAAATGCCACAAAAAAACCCTTTCTGAACTAAAAGAATTCCAGCTGGGTCAATCAATAGGTTTCTTTGCAATAATTTTAAATCAAGTCATTTTATGTCAACCTTTAGAAGATGTATGTCATGTAGGGTTTTCTTGTCTTCATGTGATAACTACACCCAGCCTAAGGGGTTTATCTCTGCCAATCCTGGCTCAACAGTCCCAATGGGCAGCTGTACCAAACTAGGCCATCAAGGACTTCCCAAAATAGCCTATGACTCCTAGAATTACATCATTCTATGGTGAAATTCCCCACCCTGGGGAGGAAGTAAACATTCTTGCCAATGGGCATCCAGAGGACCACCAGACCTTCCACAGGACCACCACACCTTCCACAGGACCACCACTTTCAGCAAGACTGCAACCATCACTTTAACAGCACAGCAACCACTGCTTAACTGGACTGTGAACACCACCCTAACCAACAGGGGCTAGGCTGTACTCTGACTTTGTGGTTTTAAGGTAATTTTTTCTGTATTGTTGCATTTATTCTAATCTCTCTAATTGATTGGAACTCCAACTTGAAATTGCTTGCAAGGTATTTGTATGGGGTTAATTTCTCCTGCTGGTTTACTTTCAAATCAGCACAATGTGTTTACTTTTTTTGTAAATTAATTTCTTTTACGACAGAACAAATTCTAAATATAAAAAGAAACATTTTTTTTAACAATTTATAATGTTTTTATTAAGAAATCTTATTTGCTCGTTTTACTGCAAATCAGTGCTCCTTTTCTGCACATTAACACACTGCTATGGGAAGGGATCTGGAGTCTCCAAGCTGGAGCTTCACACCTCCATGCAAGCCCTCCTGCAATTCTCAGAGGATGCAAATCTATGCCCAGATGCTTTGCAGGCAGGGCAGAATCTCACCCTTCCCATAAAGAGTGACCCTGCTCACAGGTTTCCATACAGTCTGGGCTGAGCACCACCAAAGGGCTCTGCAGTCTTTCCTAGCACAGCAGATACACTCCACACAAGCAGTTTCTGTCCTGACCTTCCTGCTAATATCCTGAACTCCAATCCAAACAGCTGCACCTCAATGAAATTGAATCAAGATTGCCATGAACTCATCTCCAGCCTCATTTTCCTTTTCCTCTGCCTGATTGTGAGGCCTTACCCGTACGACAGCTTCATTACAAGCGACCTTCAGCACTGCCTTTGTTGGGGAAGTGATTTAGAACCACATTACAGATCTATTTCTTTCATCTTCTTCCTCTTACTGAAAGCAGCAGTAGCAGCCCTGGAGAGACTGCCTGAAACAGTGTATTTTTTAACACATTCCAGAAGGAGAGACAGAACAGAAAGCCATCCCCCGTCACAGGCCAACATGAAGGGGCTGAACTGTTCTAGGAGAACTGCCAAAACAATGGTACAATTTATTCCAAGAAGAGTCTGGTTTAGACCAACCAAGAGAGGACTCTAGAGAAGTTGGGTACTCTACTGAGAACAGACAGAGGCAGCTGGAGAAAACAGGGGCCAGGTGGCTGCTTAGAAGACAGGATCCCTATGACACATGGGCAAAGCAGAAGGGGGATGGCAATATTGGCCTCATTGTTATGGGCTGGGTTAAATCTCATTGGAAGCAGTGAGAAGAGCACTTGTCTCTGAGTCAGGCTAAATCGAGGAACACATAAATGTGTCTTTGTTTGGTACAAACAAAGTGATGTAGGCTGTGCAAATTACAAAAACAAGGGTTGATCTGAACTGAGTTATGACACAGCTTTACTGCAGACCAACGGCTGAGTGTATGTGAAGAAGAAGAGGGGGGAGAAGAAGATAAAGAAGACAAAAAATAACCAGAGCTAGAGCAGATTATCAAGAACAGTCAGAATAATCGGGGGAAACTTGAAAAAGCATCAAAGAGATGGTAATGGAGAAAAGAGTCATTAAAGAGACCTCTACCTCCTACAGAGCACTAAAAGCTAGGGGACTTAAAAGCAGAGGAAGTGGGAAAGCAGGAGTGGGAAGTCCCTGCTCTCAATGACTGAAGTGTTTTCCACTAGAGCCTAACATGTAACAGAATGCACCAGCAGCAAATCCTTGAGTGAATGTCCAGATCAAAGACTTGAAAAACCTTGATCCACCCATAAGGCACTCATTTTTCTTTTCAGCAGCAACATCCCCAGTTAACCAACAGTTCCTGAGCAAGACTGCTGTATGATGAACCACATAAAAGAGAATCTCTGTGATTCTTCACCCATGTAGGCTCAGGAACAGAGGGCAGAGACACACTGAACCATTCATGGAATGAAACTGGTAGCAGGCTGTTTCAGCACAACCATTTCAGTAGAGTGACTTGCCAGATGAGAAGAGTCTAATTTACAAACAGAAAACATAAAAGGAAAGTCAAGATTGTAAGCAAAGCGACAACATAAGAGCCATTAATGAGAGGTTCACACAAGAGGAGATTGGCTGATCCATATGGTAAAGAGCAGCACAAAGAGACATGGCAGGAAGAGATTAACTGCTGACACTGAAGTGCTATTTCCAGCTGACATTTATCTCTGCCTTGAAATTCCCAGTTGGAGAGAAGAAGTGAATACAAACAGGAGGAATTTACACTGGCCCCTTTATGCAAATTTAACCTTTCTGCACCTGCCAGGTGGGGAGCATTTATTTACATTCTGGCTGCCTGGCTACATTGGCAGAGGGAATGGATCCAAACAGAACACTGAGAAGCCCACGGCTGTAATTTCAGGACTTGTTACAGGCATTACAATTTTAATGTGGCAGTTGAGAGATATACACCCCAGGCAAATGAACTGGCAGAAGACCTGTGCATGTGCCAGTGTATTGTTCCACGTCAGAATTTCACTGCTGCCTGACAGGCAGATTCAGAGATGTTAATCAGTGACACAGTTTGTACCTATGCCTGACTCATAAAGGACCTCAGCAAATTCCTTTAGCATCATGTATGAAGAGTGATTAATTTTGCACCAGATAGATCTGAGTCAAATCTCCTTTGCCACAATGACTTCTTAAGATGCAAAGATGTTGAGCAGTTCTGTGAGATGTCTGGGGGTGAATTTGTCACAATTGAAAATAGAAAGATCATACTCATACACACTACCAAGTTAACAAGTTCTTATTGCACTGTTAACAAGTGAAAATAAATTACCATCACCCAGTAATAAGACTGCCTTCTTTTTAGCATGTCAAATGTCTCTTTGCAAAATAGTCATGTTAAGCTTTTTACATTAAAAAATCTTTTTGTCCATGTAAATACAATGCAGCTGTCGCTTCAGCCAAAAACAGCACAAGAGCCCTTTGTACAAAAGACCAGGAAAATAGCAAAGACCCACATATACAGCTAAAAGGAGAAGATTTCAGATGGACTGCTAGTGCCTTCACACCATATTGAACTATGGTCACAACATAATGTGAGAAATGATGCTCACTTTTAAAATTTGAAAGGTTTATTAAACCTTATTGATGTACACAAAAGACTTAATAAGGAGAAAGAGCAGCCTGGGAGCATGGAACTAAACCGCCAAGTGCTCACCCACAAAATGGCTGCAGTGCCTTTTATACCCTGCTGGTGCATCATGTGACCCTGGCCCCGCCCAAAGGCTGCCAATCATCTCTTCTTTGCTGTCCATTGGTGGAGACAGCTTTCTTGCAACTTGATTGGCGGGTAGGCATTGCCATGGTAACCAGCATTCCCTCCTCCCAAATGTCCCATGTCCCTGCCATGTCCCGACTGCCAAGGACATCCCTTGGCCACCATACAGGGGGGAAACGGGGCTATGGAGAGAACAGAGGACATCCAAACAACAAATCACAATAATGTAACTACAAATCAATAAAACTTCTCCTAATGTGCATGTAATATTCATCCCTTAATTGCGAGAGCCAACCATCGCATTACACATCTATAAGAAGAATTTAAAAATGGTGCCCTAAACGTAAAAATGCCCTGAGATGTCTGGCCTGCCAGGTCAAGAATGAAGTTGCAGAGCCCTGCTAGGTGTGCTCCAGCTGCATATTCCAGGAGCTTCTCAGGGCACTGCTTCAGTCAGACACAACCAATTATACCATATTTTCCAGCTCATGAAGCATCCTCCAAAATACCACTGAAACTAGCATTTGTATAGTCAGTGGAAACCCTTATCTTTCAAACATGTCCAGCAGTTCAGGATCCTGCTGACAAATGCCTTTGAGGGATTCATTTCTAGAAAGTACTCAGATCTCCCTGTCTCTTTGTGGTATCAGTGTCTGGACAACAAGGTCACTCAATACATACAGGCACAGAGACTGCTGACAGCCAGGCTTTTTTAGAACTGCTTTAAGTCTCTTGAATTCAAATCTAAGTCAAACATTTTATAGCTCATGAAACTGGCTTAGAAAACAGGAAACTTTTATAAGCATACCTGGGTCAAATGTTCAAGCTTTTCACTGCAACTGTGAGACTGGAACTGGCTTCTCAGCACAACAAAAGAGCTTGTGGCAGGTTGTTCCTCTAGGATCACCAGAAGATGAAATAATTCAAAGTTCACAGTAAATACTACAGAAATGGGCAACCTTTGAGCAAAATCACTGGTTCATCAACTGATCTCCCATACCACATGGCAACATTGGGATCAAGCTAATTGGTGTCACACTTCAGAGCCTTGTGCAGACAAAGCTCACAGGTTCCCAACATTGTCTCCTGTGAAATCCGGTTTCTTTCAGCATCTACCATCCAGCCCAATTTTGCTTAGTACACAAGAACTGACAACAGCTTGAGGTGATGTGGCTGCAGGACATGCCAGTGACACGTGTCTGAATCAGGCACACCCTCACCTTACCCCTGCCCTGCATCTCTGCCTGTCTGGTTTTGTGCAAGAAAGGGGAAAAAAGGATTTATGGTGGGTCAGAGGAAAAAGGCAGAGAAAGAGAACTCCCATAGGATAAAAGAGATGAGAAATTCAAGGTAGTTTTAAAGCAGTTAGTGAAGTCAAGAGCCCAAGCTGATCTGAAGTCAGGGCAGTGAGAAAGTAATTGGGCTTTTAAAGGCTTACACTGAGGTTTTCAAAGCCTTTTCAACCACTTGAATGTTCATTTTCACTTTACTGGATTCTAGCCAAGAAAATCCTGTGGGCTGCTCTGATACTGGAGGTCTGAATTTGGAAAAAAAGGAAGCTAGACTTTGCTTTATTTTACATTTTTTAAATCTATAGAGAGATCGATATAAAGAATCAGCAAAACAGGCCAATCATTTCCTCCTGAAGGAAGCACCTGAAGGAAGGGCCAGGAGTTGCAGGCTACAGACTTCTCCCATTCCAATTCAAGCCATTAGAAAAAGCCCACCCATATGAGCCATGTGGGTTGTTTGTCTTTTCAGTAGGAAACAGCATAGTGGAAATGACTTTTTTCTGTTTCCCAGCTCTCACGAGCTCTAGGTTAAGAAGACTTGGGGTTTCAGTTCTATCAGACCATCAACTGCCCAGCAGAAAGCAATAAGTGGAAAGTAACTGATTGCAGCAGGTAGCTCAAATAAATTTCTGAATCAATACCATTTATAGCAGAGACAGCTCCAAACACTGAAGTAGAGAAGCCCAGCTTAATATGTTTACAGTATTTCTCATTGCTTTGCTCATTTTTCCCTCCCTACTTCTTTCAGTAGTGATTTTTTGAGAACTAATTTCTCCATGGATGTAAAAAGTTCATGTTTCATTCACCTTTTCCTTACAAACTCGTTGTAAATTGAATTACCTCTGTGGCAAAGGGGAACTGCCCTAGTTCTGCAGGCTCCTGAGTGGAATTCAGACATGTGGCCTTTCTCTTAGCAGAAAGAAATCTTTTTTCCTATTATTGGATTTAAAGTCAGGATAAATGAGTGGAAAGCAAATAAAAAATACCACTCCCCAAAAAGAATGAACAGTACAAACCAAACCATGATGCCATCCGAGAAACACCTGTGCTGTGTGCTGTATTTCCTACCTGAAAGCCACTGGAATACACACAGATTCTTTTTCTCTTCCTGCTCAAAGTGATAATGATACAGAATCTTTCTCTTTCCCAGCAACTCCTGATTCTCTATAATTCCTCTGGAAAAAGATGACTTTCAAATCATTTACATGGAGAAAGTGGATGCAGAGGATTTCTCTCTGTATAAGAAGCATTTTTCTTCTTCCTTACTAGCTGAGAAGGGAAAATGAAAAAGCTGATGTACAGTTCTTTCAAAATTTTGCTCAGAATCACAATCAATATTTTTCAATACACAAACAAACAAAACCACATTTTACCCTGAAAAGTTCTGTTTTGGTAAATACAAAAGGCTGGTTTTTACTCCAAATAACCAGATGGAGAGTCATGACAAGCCCATAGTTGTCAATTATCAAAATTTTTTAGGAAATTGTTAAGCAAAAGTAATTTTCCAGTGGGTAAAAACATCCCCCATATTTTTCAGCAAAATGCTAAAAATACTGAGAAAGGGTCTTGGGTAAAATTTTTGGCAAGACAAGTAAACCTTGGTAGAAACCCTGGTCCATGGGAGATGTATAATTCCTCTCCAGTGACTCAGCAGCCTCAGACATGCTTCCAAGCTGCTGGTTGTTCTTCCTGGGATGTTACAGAAACATTTCCTTCTCCAAGAAACCTTTTACTGTATAAGATGGTTTAGGGAAAAATTAGTCAAAGCTTTGGTTAGTTCCCACTGAGGAACCCAAAACAAGGACATTAAAATTTAAGGTGTCAGAAACTATCACTTGTCCTCATATACAGAGGAGGAAGCAGCAAGAAGACATTCCCTATGAAAAGCCATATTCCCTGCTGCTGCAGGACAGGGGCACAGTCATGGTTAAACAATTGTTTCTGAGGCTCTCTTGTGGTTTGACCCTGGCCAAACCCCAGGCACCCACAAAAGCCACTCACACTCCCCTGCCACAGCTGAGAACAAGAGACAAAAATTGAACAAAGGGTTCATGAGTCGAGCACCAGGAGAAAACATTCCAAGGGCAAAACAGGCACAGCTTAGAGATACAGGCTGAACTTATTACTAATAAAATCAGAGGAGGAAAATGAGAAGTAAAATAAGCTCTTTAAAACTTCTTTTCATCCCCCAACCCCTTTCTCCTTCCCTCAGACAGTGCAGGGAGACAGGGCATGGGGGTCTTGGTCAGTTTGTCACCCCAGGTTTTCTTCTGGGTGGCTCAGGGAGAGGAACTGTTCCCCTGTGAGATTGTGGGGTCCCTTCCCACGGGATACAGTTCTCCATTAACTTCTGCAGCGTGGTTCCATCTCACGAGCAGCAGCCCCCCCAAACTGCTGCAGTGTGAGTTCCCCCATGGGCAAACAGCCCCCACAAACTGCTGCAGTGTGAGTTCCCCCACGGGCAAACAGCCCCCACAAACTGCTGCAGTGTGAGTTCCCCCACAGGCAAACAGCCCCCCCAAACTGCTGCAGTGTGAGTTCCCCCACAGGCAAACAGCCCCCCCAAACTGCTGCAGTGTGAGTTCCCCCACAGGCAAACAGCCCCCCCAAACTGCTGCAGTGTGAGTTCCCCCACAGGCAAACAGCCCCCCCAAACTGCTGCAGCGTGGGTCCCTCTTGCACAGGGTGCAGTCCTGCAGGGACAGGCTGCTCCAGCCTGGGAGCAGGGCCCCTCTCCACTGGATCACAGCCTGCTCCAGGCATCCACAGCTCCAGCATGGGCACCTCCCTCATGGGCTGTGGGTGGATCTCTGCATCCCTGTGGATCCCCAGGGCTGTGGGTGGATCTCTGCATCCCCCTGGATCCCCAGGGCTGTGGGTGGATCTCTGCATCCCCGTGGATCCCCAGGGCTGTGGGTGGATCTCTGCATCCCTGTGGATCCCCAGGGGCTGGGGGTGGATCTCTGCATCCCCCTGGATCCCCAGGGGCTGTGGGTGGATCTCTGCA